>JABUQX010132345.1:17500-30582 GCA_015478945.1 Trachelipus rathkii
AATATATATATATTTATATATATATTTATATATTATATATATATATATATAAATATATAATATATATATAATATATATATATATATATACTTAAGAGGGAAGCCCTTGGAGTCTTTTTTAGTATTATTGCCTTTAATGTCACTTCAATTTTTTATTAATTATACAACAAATTAAAAAACATGTTAAAGACACTTATTTTTCAATTTATACAATTAATTTTAAAAACGGAAAGCTAATTTTCTCCGACCCGCGAGACCTCCTTCAGGCTAAGGGACTGGATTTCTTTTTTGTTCATCAGATCAAGTGTGTTTCAGTTGGTCTTCTATTTTCTTCATGTGTTGTTGAAATATGTTTTGATGTTTTCAGATATTCGATTTTGTATAAAATCTATTTTAACTTCACCGGGATCATTGTAGTTGTTACTATTATAAATGCAAAATGATTCCATGATTTTGCGATGGTTCCGTGATTGATATTTCTGATCATTTTTATATTGTTGATATTGATAGAATTATATAAGTAACGCATATAACTTGTTAAATATCAAGAACATAATATATAAAGTAAATATAACACTACGACAAAGTATTTCTTAAAATCTATATATATATATATATATATGATATATATATTATATATATATATATATATATATTATATATATATATATATAGTTATATAATATTATACTAATACAATTTTGTATGTTCTATAATATATATATATATATATAATTATATATATAAAACCTAAATTAACAAATCCCTATACTAGAAAGTCTATTTATGGTCCATAGAGTACCGTTAAAAAGGTCTATAAATAGACTTTCTCCATATATATATATATATAATATATATATATATATTATATATATATATAATAATTATATAATATATATATATATATATATAATATATATATTAATATTATATATATATATATATAGGCAAAAATTTGTACAACTGTACTGTGACTACCGAGGATATAGTCAACCACCTTACAAGGCTGGAGTTCTTACCCAGAACCCCAGAAGTTTCCTGATCACAAACTGGTATAATAATGAAAATTAAATTTAGGTTAAGATAGGCTAGGTTAAGTTAGGTTAGGTTGGTTAGGTTAGGTAAGGTTAGTACCTCGGTAGTCACAGTACAGTTTCTACAAAATTTTGCCATATATATATATAATAATATATATATATAAATATATATATATATATAATATATATATTATATATAATATATAATATATAGTATATAATAATTGTACAAACTGTACTGTAACTAGTGAGGATATAGTCAACCACCTCACAAGGCTGGAGTTCTTCCATAACCTCCTGAGTTTCCTGATCACAAACTGGTATAATAATGAAAATTAATTTAGGTTAAGCATAGGCTAGGTTAAGTTAGGTTAGGTTATTAGGTTAGGTTAGGTTTACGTTTGGTTAGGTTAGTTTAGGTTAAGTTAGGTACCTCGGAAGTCACATAGTTTCTACAAATTTGCCATATATATATATATATATAATTAATATATATATTATATATATATATTATATAATATCTATATTAATATATTATATATATAATATATATATATATAATATATATATATATATATAATATATATATATATATATATACTATATATAAGAAAATTAGAACTTAATATGAAAATACAATTCTAAAATGTTATTATTAAGCAATGCTGAAATATTTCTTCCATCCCTTCCCCTGCCCTCTAACCCTTCCCTTTCTCCCTTCAACTCCTTCCTCCTCCCGTTTTATTTCCTTTTCAAAATCGTCACGCAAAATTCTGCTTGAAATATAAAATAATAATTCCTTAGGAAAAAGTAAACGAAACGCTGAGCGAAAGGCGTCCTGAAACGACCAACACAATTTTATCTTTTTCAATCGGGACCAGAAGAACAATTTGTTTCTTGCCTTGACAATATTCAAAATATGACAATTGCGGCGTTAAGACAGTCAATACAATAAAACAATGAAACAAGCACTCGAACAGTAAAAGTTTAGAGGAAAAATATAAGACATGAACTTTCTTGCAACAATATAATCGAACTGTGGTCATTTGAAGACTTTAATAACCCAATCGGAAAATTTGACAAATATTTCGGGCCTGGGTGGGCCAGTGTTAAGATCATTGGCCAGTCCAATTGGGTCTTACAATGACGTAGTTTATATGTTTTACAGTATAGAATATCGAAATTTACACCGGGTTTTTGCAAAAAAAAACAACCAAGAAATAACATTTCCAAAAAGACGGACCCTATTGGTCCTAATAAATATATAATGATATATAATTATATATATATACTAGGATATATTAATTATTATATTATAGTATTACTAATATATTATATATATTATATATTATATATATGTATATCCTATATATATATATAATAAGGTCAGCCTAATATATATATGTAGTATATATATATATATATTCTATAACTATTTTGAAATAGTATATAGTCTATATTAATATCTATATATATTTATATAATATATATTTATATTATATATTATATATTATGTATAGATAATATATTTATAAGTGTAAAACAAGAATATACAGTATTATCCTATATAATTGTATATTATATAGTAGATATTATAAACATTTTATGTACCTATAATATATATATTAATATTTTATTATTCTTGAATAGATTAAATTACAGTAGGATAAATAGACCACGTAGATGGAAGGAAGCGGCTATGCCGCTGTCAGACGAGTTAATTATTGTATAACCGGTGATCTGAGTGCTTATACGCTCGTTTGACGGGTCACGACAGAGTGCGCAGTAGGGTTGTAATTAGTTCCATCGTTCCGCGAGATATTCGATAAAGTATAGTATGTTTTACTAGTATATACGTAACTAGTATATATCGTATGTACTAGTACTAATTGCGTATATAAGTAGTAGAGTAATAGTAGTGGTGGTAGGCTGGCGCCCGTCCAAATATCTCTCGCAGACTAGATATGTAGGCGTTTATATAGTAGGGCTCAGTAGCATGCTGATCTGAGGAGCCTCATTAGTTAAGTCTAATTTATGCTAACTGGGGTACATATTAGGAGTTATAGTAGTAAAACTAATTATATGAAGAGGGTGTACTGAGTGGCAGGGGTGGGTAACCGGTAGGGAATAATCTTATAACGGTGACTAGGGGGGGGTATTACGAGCTGTCTCTGCTTATGAAATCAGGTCTAATTGTCGGGGCTGACACGGAGTATCGACGGGGTAATTATCGGCAGGGTCAGATCGGTGGAGTAGTGCGGTCGAAAAAACGGATAGGGAAGGATCAGTTTGGAGACAATTGTGCGCTAAAGTATAAAAATCTGACAACTTATCGTGTTCGCGGTACATATTAAAGGCTAACGAAAGCAGATAAAATATAAGCATACCAAATTATGCACTCTATCGATCAAATGAATTGAAGATAATGAGATTGGGAACTACATTGTATTCCGAGATCCCGTACTAGTGCGTGGTAGCATCAAGTAATGGCTCAGATGGATTGGAATCGTGCTAAAAATAATTAACAGTAAAGGAAAGCAAAGCGTGACATGGCGCATATAAGTACTTATATTATCAATAGACAATACATGATACATTAATGGAACAGATAATCAACTGAATTATGAATAATAATAATAATATACTAAGTAGACTATGCAATATATTAATAATGAATATCATATATTCGAACATAATGAATACTCAGCGATAATAATCAATGATATATAATAATTGCATAATAATCATATATACATAATATGAATATATACCTCTGCTACCTACTACTATCGTGGCTACTCCGACTATGCTACGTGACACCTGATACTATACGACTATATGACTACTGATTATCCTAACTATACCTGACTCGGTACTATCCACTACTCTAATGAATAATAATAATCAATAATAATATTTAATAATCAAATAATCTAATTTAATTCATAATAATAATATCATAATGAAACTGGATATATTGATAATTTTTATTGATTATTATTATTATCTATATTGTTAAGAATGGATATTATTATTATTATTAGTTATTATTATTATATTATTGATTATTATATATTATTATTATGTAGTAGCTAGTAGTAAGTCAGTAGTAGTAAGTAGTAAGTAGTAGTACTTGGCAGTATCCAGAGTCTTAATTATTAATGCAGTGAAGGAGCGGCAAAAGTTAGTAAGGTTAAATGTTCATTAAATATTAGAACGTTCTCATTTTAGACGAAAATATACTTTTATTCGCGGAATACGCATAACTTTTCTGCAATTATTAATATATTATTATTATTATTATTATTTTATTATTATTATTATTATTTTAATTTTTTATTATTATTATATGTATTATTAATTCAATTGATTATTATATTTTTTATTAATATTATTATTCACTTATTTCTTTATTCTGTTCTTGTGTCTCATTATTATTCATTATTATTATTCTTATTATTATTATCCTATTTCTATTATGTTTTGTATTATTCTCTATTATTATATATTATTATTACTTACTTACGATTAATTATTATAAATGTATTATTATTATTATTTTATTGGTTCTTTTTCATTATTATCATTTTTTATACTTATTGTTTTAATTATATTATCCGGAGTCTCAACACAGAAGAACACACGCCAACCCACAACCACCACACTGTGGTTGCAAGTTCGTAGACGCCATTGTCGAGATAGCTAATGAAATTATTTTATGTTATTATGAATAATTGCCTATAACATGAAGTTTAACAGATCTGTTTCCTTCATTCTAAACACTAAGCAATACTTTTCTTCTCTGAATAATTCATCAGTATCCTCTTTCAGTTCTTTGAAATTATTATTATTAATTATTTATTCAGATTATGTATTATTATTATTCATTATAATTAATTTTACTTATTTGAAATTTAATTTAATTTCATTTTTATTTATGTATTATTATTATTATTATTAATTATTTTATTATTATATTAGTTATTCTTTAATGATAATGCTTTTAATACTTGATTGTTATGTAATTATAGTTTCGGGTCTCAAAGGAGCAGCGAACATAACTCGTGTTGCATTAGTAAACCCGATTTCAGATAACTAGGGAAATTTATTTTGTTATTATAATTAATTTTTATAATAAAATTGTAAAATAGTTGACCTAATTTAAGAAATGAAAATCTTTTTCATTTTCTGAATAAAGATTTTTATTGATTCATTATTGATTATTATTATTGAATTATTATTAATTATTATTATTATTATATTAATTATTATTATTATTTAATTTTTTATTATTATTAATTATTATTATATATTATTTATTATTCATATTATTATTTTTTATTCATTATTCTTATTATTAATTATTATTAGTATTATTATTATTTATTATTTATTATTATTATTATTATTATTCAATCTATTATTATTTTATTATTTAATTATTATTCATGTAATTATTAATTATTATATATTATTATTATCTATATTTCATTATTATTATTATATTTTATTATTATTTTATTATTATATATTTTTCATTAATTATCTCATTTATCCTTATTATTATTAATTTTACTTATTATTATTATTATTATTATTATTATATTATTATTATTATGTATTTTATTATTTTACTTGATTATTATATTGTAATATTATCATTATTGATATAATTATTAAATTATTATTATTAAGTATATTGAATTATTATTATACTTATTATTGATTATTATTGATTATTATTATTATTATAATAGTATTATGCTATTAATTGGTTATTCAATTATTATTGATTATTCCTTATTTTATTATTATTATTTCACTAACCTTGTATGCGTATGACAGTAAATACTGCTGAAAAGAAGAGATTTAAAGAACTTTTTATATTTGCAGAAGCAATTAATGAAACGTAAAAAAATGAGGGGGAGAAGGGCTTAAGACGCCTGCTCGTAGAAACAAAAATGAATAGCAAAATTAATCGTGCAGAACGAGATAAGAGGATCTGCATTCAAATATTAGTCTTTTGTAATACTTCCATAAGGGCCATTTTGTTGATTACAATGAGCATTTAGGCCAATTTTTTTGATAACTCCTTCAGAAAACAAAGCTCGGATGTCAAAAGTTATTGCGCCGCACTCAGTTCCCATAAAATACACAAATTTCTATAAGATTAAAAAAAATTGTATGATTAAAATTTTGTCTTAAAATAAACACCATGTAGTTTGCCCTCATGATATATATATTATATTTATTATTATATATATATTATATAATTATTAAAATAGTATATATATAATATAATATATATTATATATATATATATATTATAATATACTATATACTTATAGTCAGTGGGCTTTAAGGTAAGCTTTATCGTCATTCGGTCATGGAGGAAGATTTATCATTATATATTTATATCAATTATATATATATTTATATATAAGTATATATATATCTATATATATATTATGATATATATATTAGTATATATTTAAATATACTATAAGTAATTATCTATATATATATATAGTTATATATATATATATATATATTATATATATATGTATTACTCACTAATTATATACTTATATAATATAATAAATCGTGGTATATATAATATAATATATATATATGATACTGATATATATATATTTATAGTATAATATATATATATATATATATTATATATATATGATAAATATGACGCTCCCTTCTCACACTGCAGTGTCAATAAGTATGTGATAAAAATCCCTATTTGCGAGGTAAATTCAAGACCTGCTAGGGATTGAACACCCGGGGCTCTAGCAGCAGGTGAAACGCGTAATGTACTTGAACGCACTAA
The DNA here is from genome assembly GCA_015478945.1 of Trachelipus rathkii. Classification (NCBI taxonomy): domain Eukaryota; kingdom Metazoa; phylum Arthropoda; class Malacostraca; order Isopoda; family Trachelipodidae; genus Trachelipus; species Trachelipus rathkii. Next base: position 24,379 of record JABUQX010132345.1, read on the forward strand.
GGCCCACGATGAGCCTGACAAGAAGAGACGGCCGAAGCAATCATTCCTATGGTGAAATATAAGCACTAAGCCGAGACAGGACATTGCCGCGCCATTCCCCTCGACGACTCGGGAGGTGTCAAGGCAGCGCTCAACACATGGGTGGAAATTACAACTCAGTAAACCGGGGGATTAGTATTGGTAATGATAGATAAACTGGCAATCCTCTCTCTCCTAACCAGCGCTCGCAGTATCTTACGCTATTGATAAACAAATACCAGCCTATGCTTAGCCTCGATACGTGGCGTAGTGGTCCAAGAGCATGCGCGTTATACGATACCATGCTAAGAGCCCGGGCTCGAATCCAAGAGGGTTGAATACCTCAATAGGAGGTATTTTTATTAGTATCGCCTATTGAGTATGCTTGTGGTGGTCGAGAGAGCGGAAGCGAACATGTTTATCGTTATCAATACAAATATAACCCCTAGAGATATTACTGAGTCATAGTTCGCCTTGTGTGGTGCTCGGCATTTCGACCTACGCCCGAGTGTGAGGGGAAGGGCGCGGCATGTACTCGTCCGCGTGTGGGTAGGTGGTATCTTTCGACTACAGGAAGATTTGTCGTCGTCTCTTACTTTAGCTCATAGTGGCGTAGTGGGGTCAAGCAACAATCCGTAGCGCGCTCGGATTACACAGTTACCTTGCTAGAGCCCGGGTTCAGATACAGCGGGTGAATTACTCACTAGCGGGTATGTTTTATCAATAGTTATATATATATATATAATATTAAGTATATCTACTATATATTATATATATATACTATATTATATATATATATATAGTATTATACTAATATAATAATTTAATACTATTATGTATATATAAGTATATATATTATAGTACATATAATATATATACTATATATATATATAGATATATATATATATATTATATATATATATATATATAATAGTACTAGTATATATATATATAAATAGTATTATAATTATATCATTATATATATGATATATATTATATATGTATATATAGTATACTATATAATATTATATATATATATATATGATATATATATATAATAAATTATTTATATCATTATTATATACGATGGCCTATTAGTAAACCGGGGAGCAAATAAAAACATTAGAATCGGGAATCGTTGGTAATGGCTATCTCGGACGAATTATTTGATTTCGATGGTGATGTCTCTTTTTTAAGCCAGAAAATTTTCCTCGAATTTTTCCATTAAACGAACAAACTAAAAAAGATTAAGGTAATAACAAATAGAAACGCGTATAATCCTTCTAAAAGGTTAGCACGGTAGAATGTTCTGTATAGTTATTATAGACGATTTAATATCATTATATACTTTTACTCCTATATCGGACGCGGCAGGATAGGTAAGTTGTTACCGGCGGAACCTGCGGTCGGCCGTGACAGGGAGCATTTTGGAGCGAAGTTCAGGCGCGAGGCGTCTGCACATGGCATACACGGCGAGGCCCCTTGCTGTGCATGGTTTCTTGAAGGTATGTTTTTAGTTTTTTATTTTAGAGCTTCCCCATCAAGTAGCTATTGAACAATTATGTGAACTGTACAGATGACAATATTTTTGACAAGTTGAACAAAAAAAATCGCCATTTAAGACAAAATAAAAGTTAAAGAAAATGTGACTTGATGAAACTTCACAAATTTAAACAATTTAAATAAATAAAATAGCCTCCTTATTTCTATTTTTTTTGCGGTTTACCCTATTGTATTTCTTTAGTTTAAAAAAAACTTTACAAGTTAAAATTTTTTGTTAATCCCTTAATAATAGTCATAATATATATATCTCATATCTGTATTTCAGCATCATATTGGTATATGATATATATATAAAATTATATATATATGATATAATTATTAGATATATATATATTATATATGCAATTATTATATACGCACGAGGCTGGCAAGGGTATATATTCTACTAAATCAATCTAACCTAACGTCTAACCTATAATTAAAACCTAGCACTTAAATTTAACAGAGAATCCCTAACCTAATCAATTTAACAAATTGAGACAATATATAAAGGGATATTAATTAGAGAAGGAGAGAGTAGGAAAGAGACGAGAGAAGAGCGTGAGAAGAAGTAGCGGAAGAGCGAGAGAGGAGGTAGGCGAAGCGGAGAGAGAGAGAGAGAGAAGAGAGAGAAGAAGAGCAGAGGAGAAGAAAGAGAGAGAGAGAGAGAGAGTTTTCGCTAAACTTGACTCTCTTCACTAAAGGATCAATGTGTTTAAAAAAAAAGACTTTAAAAATATAGTAAGGTAAAGATATAAAAAATTATTGAACTAATCACACAAAATTCATTTCATTCAGAATTGTCCACTCGATCAATAGGTAACATTTGTTTTCTTTCTTTCATTAGGAATAAAACTTTATCAATGTCAAAAAAAGTAGCAGAAAAACTAGACATGACACCGAAATTTCTTATCAAATGATTGCGACGGTGGACCATCCTTTAGAGGAATACCGTAGCCTCTGAACTCTTGAGTCATTTTTGACTTTAGATATTGTTTTTTTTTTTACTTTGATAATCTGTATTATATGTATATTATAATAAAATTGTGTCAAGATATAAAAACAACATACGAAAAAGAAGTGCGAGGCTCCTCCATATTTAAGATTTCATAAAACATAAATTTAAATGTTTTCTCAAATTTTAGCAATTTTTATAAATTCGAATAAAGATAAATAAGGAAATAGTATTGATAATTTTTTTTTTAGGCAGTAGTTTACCGTTGTTATCAAAATATACTTCGCCAATCAACCTTATTAGTACCTCATCCAATAAATTCCGTCAATCGTAGAGACAAAACTATTATTCTTTCTTAGAATCTAATTCTGATGCTGTTCTTTTTCCGTGGTCACTTCCTCGTTCCCTGTTCTGGTTTTATACCTTACGTGGGCTTCCACGAACGCGTTGCCTAAGGTAATGACGGGGTTAAAATATATATAGTATAATGTCTTTCTTCTTCATAGATGAATATATATATAGTTATATAGTATTATTATATAGTATAATATATATAACTATTATAATAATTATATCTATTATTATATATATCTATACTTATGTGAGACGCTTGTACTTTAGGAAGGGTGTAATATAGAGCTACCAAATCTCTACTCAAAATGATATTGTGCAGGTTGGGTTTATTGAGAGACTTCTTTTGTTGTATAAGAAATTTAGAAAAGAGCTTTAAAAAAATCAGATTTCTTTTCTTTTATTTTATAATGGTAAATAAATACATCGTAGCGGGAGTGTAGCGGACAACACTGCATCCATGTTTTCCGGTTCTGCTTCAGCCATCGAAAGGAGTTGGCCAAAGAGGTTTCCATCCCCCCAAAATTTGTTTTTGTTTTAATTATGTTTTTCATTTAAGGAATTTTTTTACACGGCAATGTAGGGGGACTCGAGCCGACGGTGGGGCGGGGGAACTGAAGGTCCCAAAAGTGAGTCCCCGGTAAGACGCGAGCGGGCCGAAGAGACCGTCGACTGTTCCAACTATTGCTGTTTTACTCTGGGGTTATTAGCGTTTTTGAGTTAAAAGAGCATTTATTCTGGGATCTGCACTCCTTTATATTGCAAGAACGGGAATCGAAGGCGTTGTCGTACAGAGTCTCGTATAGTTTTATTTTGAATTTTAGAAAATAATGAAATCTTATTAGAAGATTCCTTTTTCTATTTTTTTTATTAACATTTTTATGAACTTATATTCTTATTGATTTTCTTAATGCTTTGATTGTTTTTGCATTTTCCACTTCCTGTTCTTATTTCCCACGCCCTGTTAATGTAAAAGTCTGGACATATATAGTATACTATAATATTATATATTATACTAGTATATTATTTATCACTTTATGTATTATATATAATATATATTAAATTATATACAATATCTAACTATATTTATATATAATATATATTTATAATATATATATTATATATTTATCCATCCTACATTCTTTCCCACAAGAAGGTGGGTGCAATGACGGAAAAGACAAAGTAGTAGAAGAATCTATATAAACAAGTGCGAAAAGAAAGCCCGCAGCTTACGCCCCCTCGTTACTAGTTAGTGAGAACTCGTGGCAGTCAGGAAAATCACCCTAAGAAAGCTTCAACAGGAATGGGCGACCGGAAACCGTCGACTCTGGCACTTCTCGGTAGCAGTGTGGAGGCTCCATTTCCGCTTGGCCTGGTGGGCCAATCATAGCCCCCTCAAAACCAGACATTTTCAGTCCAATTCTGGCAACTTTTCTTCATCGGCCTCTGTGTCTAACCTGTTCTTGAAATTGTCTCTCGCTCGAGGCATTCAATTTACTGAGTTCAGATCAGCACTTTTTCGTCTTATTCGGTCCTCGCCAGCTCGGGTACCGAGTTTCCACCTAACAGATCTCACACTCATACATCCGCGTTAACCCAAGCCAGCTATCCTTCCGCAGATCTTTCAATGATGCTCAAACGACTTATCAACGTACTATTCCAATTTATTCTCTTTCATTTATGTTTTTCCCTGTTCTTCGTCACCCTACATCTATTTTAATTACGGTTCTGTCCTCAATTTAATCAATTATTGCTCACACCCTCACACGGCATGCCAGGCTGCGTGGTATGTCCCTTCAAGTTGGTCCTTGAAATAAGTTTATTGGGTACTTTAGGGTATACATAACTTCTTATTTCAGAACCATGGTCTCACAACCTACTGTATAACTTAGCCTCCAGGTAAGAAACATAACAACTCTGGCAAGCTGAGCTAGGGTCGCCTCGAAGAATTAGTCCCTGTTCCCATCCACTTACAGAACGAGTTATGAAGTTGCATCCAGGCAGCCTTTCCCTTGGCCATTCGCGCGGATCTTCCTACCTAACTGCTGAGTATGCAGTTGCCTGTTTCAATCAGCACCATCATCTAATATTTGAACTCCAGGACATCAGACTTCGTTCAGGCTGTCATCGCATCTACATACACCTTACCTGGACGAGAGGACTGATCTGCATCACCCATATGATATATATTATATTATATATGATAACATATATATAGTAGATATAATATATAATATAATATTATATCATATATTTGATATATATTTAATATATTATAATAGTATTATATATTATATATATATATGAATATATAATACTAATATTATAATAGTAATTTATTATATATATTTAATATATTTATAATACTATTTTATTGTAATATATATAAGCTATTATGAATATATCAGTATAATATATGGATATGATATGTTATACAGACCCTATATATACGTATTAATGATATCATTATTATATATATATATATATATATAATATATATATTGATACCGGTATAATGAGTAGTATATATATATAATATATTATATGTATAATATTATAGTATAGTATATTATATATAACGAGTGAAGAGCTATATTAGGTAGTTATATATAGCGTAATATATCTATTATATCGTATAGATATAGTTATATATTATAATATAGTCGTTTATAAACATTTACAGTCTAATACTAATATATAGTAAACGTATTATATACAATATACCGTATGTTATATTTTAATAATATAAAGTAAATCTATGATATATTATATATTATATATATTATATTATAGTATATATATGATATATATATATATAATAATATATATATTAATTATATATATTATATTGATATATACGTTTAGATTAGTACGTTAACTTATTGTTTATTTATTGTGCTAATTCCATTCTTTTTAATTGTTCTTGACTTAAAGATAAATTATTAAGTTACCAGTGCTGGAAGAAGACGACTCGGCTTTTTTAGAGTTTCTGCAGAATATTTTTTTCTGCATCTCATAGATATTAATCGGCTCAGCTTGGAAAAAGTATGTTCCTCTCGCTGCACGAGTTTCCGTGGCTACGGTTAACGAAATTTCTTTAAAATTTTAAAACATGAGGCGAGGTCAACTGGCTGTGGCAACTGGTAGCGCGGGAAGGGGTCTGAGAATTATTGGGTGAGAAAGAAGCGGAAGATTTAATTACGTCTATCTCTTTTAGTCACGGCCCAGGTTGAGAAGAACTTTCGAAGTTTAGTTATATCATATAGCTTATTTATATTAGTATCGTATATAATATATATAATTGTATATATGTTATTTTGTATTATATATTATATATA
>JABUQX010132346.1:7500-44718 GCA_015478945.1 Trachelipus rathkii
TAAATAAATAATAATAATTTATAAAAAATAATAATAATAATATAAACATAATAATAATAATATATATAATAATAATAATAATATTAATAATAATAATTAATAATAATAATAATAAAAATATATAATAATATAATAACATATAATAATAATAAAATAATAATATAATAATAATAATAATATATAATAATAATAATATAATAATAAATAATTTATATTAATAATAATAATAATAATAATATAAATAATTTTTATATAACACTACTTTGATCAAATGAATCCATAAATTACATCCTTAATTTTTCAATATACTAGTAAATCAATATTAAAATAATATAGGATTAAATCATAATAATCATATAATAAAATATGATAGATTAATAATATAATTTAACGGAAATTACAATTCAGCATTTGTAAAAAAATCATATTTTTTAATTCGTTAATTAATTAGAGATTTACTTATTATTTATTAATTATTAAATTATTATATTATTATTCATTAATAAGTGTGATTATTCATTAGAAATATTTGCTAATATTAAATTAATTTTCATAAATATTAGCAGGATAAGTCGTAGAGTAAGTACCTCGAGACCTCCTCCTCATATCGTTTTTAGGTGCCGCGTTAATATTATTAGTATCGCAAATTTGCTATTAATATTACAGATTGTCTAGTATATTAGTGGTTCTATTGAATAATTATATATCCAAACAATACTAGTCGATTTACGTAACTTGTGTATACCCCTGTTAATTTACTTAACTAAAAAAACCAGTGGTGAGGATTTTCTAAGTACTGTTACTTCTTACTAAACAATTGCTTTGGCGACACGTCCTTGTGAGATAGACATAGTAGAACTCCTCCTTCTTTAGAGTAAGTTTACAGCACCACTCTTTATATCGCCCCGGGATTAAAGTCTCTCTTCAACACAGACCCTATTTTCTCCGACACATATGTTTTATATTTATGGGTTGGCTTCCCAACAGTTCTTTTTATTATTATATATTTGAGTTTTTACTTTAACCAGCATCAGAAATTTGTGTTTTGTTATTCATAATATATTACTATTTCATTTGTTGTATTTACTTACATTAGTTAAATTATGCACTAATATTTATATAAAGATCAGTAATAACATGACTCGATATTCTTTTTAATTTTAATTATATTTTTTTGTTATGGTGTCTGTAAATTAGGCTTAAACGCTATTTATTATTCCTATATTTTCATATTTATAATTTGATGTATTGATAAAGCTTCCATAAATACTTATTATTCTTTATTAATTATTAATTCTTCATTTCTATAGTTTATGTTCGAATTAACTCTCTTCTCTCTTATTGGGACCTTTGCCCCGCCGCATTTTCCTCTTTATCATGTTTTCTTCCATGGCATTGACTTGCCTTGTTGCAATCGTCTCTTTAATTAAGATAGACTCCATTTCAACACTTTTCTCTGAACTGAGAGTTCATACTTTTATTATTCTTTATAGAGGTTCCTGGGCATCTCAACTTGTCACACCGAATTTAGGCCACGTCCTTCGACTTAATATGAGAATTGATCTACGCCTATACCTTTGTTTCATTTTCTCACCTTTCAATAGTTTGCCAACATCTTGAATATTAATATAACTTTATCGTGTTATAAGTTCAATATTGCAGTTCTCTCGTAACGTGTTACTTCCCTCTCAGTCCCACCTTTCTGATCAAACAAGTCGACGACTTTCGTTTGCTTGTCCCTACTGAAACACGCACACTTCTAAAAAAGTCACAGAATAAAGTGATATTTATTATTAGTTTTAGGTGTCTTAACATTGACGTTTTTAACATTAAACATTTATCTCAAATAACATTTGGCTTTCTTACTCACTTATAATCAAATCATTTTCTAATTAGTTATGTGCAACACCCTCTTGCTTTTCAAATACAAAAATATTTAACTCATCTAAATTAGACTATAAAGTTCCTTTATCTATTTAAATTTTATATTCCATTAAAATTCTTATGAACTTCTTTACTTAATAACCGTATATCACTGACGCGCCTACTGCATAATACTACGGATTTTACTCCACTCCACATATCTCATATCGACCTTCTTTGGAGGTTGCACATTATTTGGTCACTCTGATTGAGCGCCCTGGCGACTCACTACATTGTGGTCGTTTGTCTACAATCTCGGATACCTAGTGTTCTTCTTCAGCCCCCACTCTATCTACGATAGAATATATATCCGTCCCGTTTACGGTGGCCTTTCTAGCATTTGCAAAATACCCGGTCCAGGACAGATCTCTTCAAACCCACCATGTGCGCCAGCTCAAAAGTAATCTGACATTTATTAATCACATGCATTTTTATCTATCGGTGTCTTAAATTAAGACGTCTTTTTTTCTTATTATCTCTCTCTCATCTATCTTTACTTACCAGCAGTTTGTATAATTTATACTATATACTCTATTTCCTCGTGTTCCTGACGGGAAGTGGGTCGCCTTTTGCAGTTGGCCGCCCTGTCCTCATTTCCACTCTTCCCTCTGTGGCCTACTCCGCTCCTTTCTCGTGCTGGCCGCCCCTTCTACTTCCCCGCTCCGCCCACGGGTAGGCCGCTCTGCACTCCCTCTAGCTCTCGTCTCTACGCTCTGCCTTGTCTTCTGTCTCCACCTCTTTGCACTCTTTGATTCTGGCATCCCTCTGGCCATCTCATTCCCTTCTTTCGTTCAGTCATGCTTTCGACCGTTCGCGGTTAACATGGTTGCCCTAGTTTCCTCTCTCCTTGCTCTAATGGTTTCTGCCCTGGAGGGCAGTGGGAACTCTTGTGTGGTGGCCACCTGCCTGATCTCAGAGGCTTTCGACGGACTAAGGCCGCGTCTACCTTCTCACCTACCTTCCTGTTGCTTTCTCAAACTTCTCCTCTTTGCTACTCATGTCTAGTTTCTTTCACCTCGATACCATTTCAGGCTGCTGTTGCTGGACGAGCCCTTTCTCCTTTTCTCATTGTCGTGTTCCTCAAACAAAGGTTCTGTTATTCTAACACCTTTATTCTTAATATCGCAAAACGAATTCTTATAAGCTGTAACTTTTAACTTTGTTCAACTCTTATGCCGATGACTAACTCTTCATCTTCCACTCATTTCAAATCTGCACCCTCTTTTATATCTAGAGTTGCCTCTCATCTACAGCTCTCAGATTCAATTCTTCCTGATCTGGTAGGGATTTCTCAGTGGGTAACCGCAATCTTGTGAAGTTCAACTCTTTAAAAACTCAACTTTTTCACATCTCCCTCTCAAAAACACCTCAAAACTTTTCTATCCCCTTCGACGACTTAAGAAACGGGGCATCTATGAAACTGGGAATTCTGTTTAGATTTCGTGAATATTATTCTTATGCTCAGTTACTCCAACTATATAAAAGTCTTATCCGCTCCTGTATAGAGAACTGTTCTCACATTTGGGGTGGTTCAGGTGAGACTCTTCTTTTGGATAGGGTTGAGGCTAAGGCCAAGAGACTTATAAATCCCCTACTTTCCGACTCCCTTGACCCTCTTTCAATGCGACGTGACATTGGCGCTCTTTCTCTTTTCTAAAGGTATTAAAACAGCAGGTGCTAGAGGAAATTGACCTCTTGCATTCCTCCACTACTACGTCACCCTCGTAAGACAAGAAGTGCCTTTCTCTCACATGAATATTGTGTGAATATTGGAGACTCAAGGCTCGTTCGTTGTGGTGCCTCCTTCTTTCCAACCACTTGTTTTTTGTGGAACTCCTTGCCTATCTGTTTTTTCCTGCTGTATTTAATCTTCGTCTCTTTGAGGCCCACGTCTGCGCCCACTTTAGGGAATTGGGTTAGGCAGAGGAGGGGTTTGGGTGTTTTTTTTTTAAGTTTCTGTCTGTTTTGTTTTGTCTTCTTCATGTTTCTTCCCCCCCCCTTCTCCTAGAAAAAGGCCTGCCATGAGTGGTGGCATCTGTAAATATATATATATATATATATATATATCTATATGTATATTTATATATATATAATTTATATTATTAATATTATATATTTTATATATATAATAATAATAATAATAATAATAATAATAATAATAATAATAATAATAATAATAATAAAAATAAATATTTATCTCATTTGGAGGGAAAGATTTAATTAAACTAATGGAAAAATTAGTTACTTTTACGAGTTGTGGCAACCACCCTAGTTTGGTAGTAGCCTGCATATTGTGATCTATTTCAACACAAGACGTTCAATGAAATAAGGTAGAACGTTCTCTATTCCGCTCGTGCATAAAATGTGTTATATTTATTTACGACATTTTTGTTATTTTATTTTAACATTCACAACGACACATTTTTAGTGTTTTTGTGAAGGTTTCTTAAAAACCGATGAGGAGGGGTTCTCGCTCACAACTACCATATTATTATTATTATTATTATTATTATTATTATTATTATTATTTTTATTATTATTATTATTATTATTTATTATTATTATTATTATTATTATATTATTATTATTATTATTATATTATTTTTTTTTTTTTTTTTTTTTTTTTTTTTTTTATTATTATTATTATTATTATTATTATTACTACTACTACTTTTATTCAATTAATTGTTACAATTAGAATATACAATGAATAATTTAGTTAAACAGTATACTATATAATATATATATAATAATAATATATATATATAATATATCTATATATTATATATATATATATATATATATAAATACTACTATTATATATTTGTGGTTATATCATTAATACGTTTTACTGAAAGTCAATTTATCGTTTATAATTATTTGTAACACATAAAAAAATAAATTACTCAATTCAGGCTTTCAGTGATATTTAATGGCACAATTTCTTTTATCTTGTTCCATATATATTTGAACTATAATTATATATATAGTTATATATATATTATATTTATATATTATTCTATATATTTATATATATATTTATAGATATTATATTATATATATATATATATATATATGAAACGAGTATAACAAATAAAATAAAATAAAAAAATTTTTTGTCGCTATTGTAACATGGCGTAATTTTAATGTTTAATTCAAAATCAAATTACGTAATTTAATTTTATTTAGCATCGTAATTTAATTATTTGAAAATTACTGAAAGCTTATCTCAAATTAAAAAAAAAAAATCAATTAATTAAATCAATTAAAAATCAAAAAATCTCCGGAGTTATGCATACTTTTCCTTTCCAATTTTTTTTCCTTTTTTGTGGCACATGTGTATGGTGCATTAAAAAAAATAATACAAAAGTTTAATAGGTTTGCCATCCATGATAAAAAAAAGGTAGTCTAAAATAAAACTTGCATTAAAAACTTTTACTAAAGCAAACCTATAAGAATTTGGTGAGATATCAAAAGAATATTTATTTTTCAAGGCAAGCTAAAATTATAATTTTGTTTGTATTAAAATTTTTGTCGAATTTCTAAAAATGAAATTGAAACAAATTTTCATTAAAAAAAAAAACTTATATATCTGCAAAACCTACTTTAGTAATTCAAAAATTAAACACAATTTTGCAATTGCTTCTCCATATTTGATTTTAAAAAAATACTTTACGCTTTCTTTGTTCAATGATTTTTTACAAGCATAGTTCTGAATTGATCAATAAAAATCTTTTCATGGAAATATAATTCTTTCGTACATGAAAGAATTTTTATGTAAAAAAAAACAATTTTGACATTTCTTCCACGACACATACATACACACACTCGCAAGCCATTGTGAAGTGGATTTAAGAAATGTTATTTCGGTGTTTAAACCCATAGGATGCTGTTCGAAAAGAATTTTTGATAGAAAACCGCTTATCAGCTGTATGTTGCATCATCTTGATCCCGGAAACAATACTAACACCTCCATATTTTCCGGGTTGAAAAGTTGTAGAAGGAATACTATAGCATAACCCTCCTCTGTTACTCCCGTGTAGCATTAGGATTCTGTGACTCGTCTATTCGTGCAGCTTATTTATGAGGTAGGTCATCGTCTGCTGCGTCATCTTCATGACACTTATACGAAGTATTTCATTCATTGCTAGCCACGCGTACATAATGGTTTTGCGATCATCATACAATGACTGCATCATGGCCGTACTATTTCAGAACTATGATATACACCCAACTTTAACAGTTTTCAAATGATAGTATCTTTGTATCTTATTGAGTAAGCTTTGCCTTTACATAAATATTTTTATATCCGATCAGCGGTTTTGTTTCACAGCATAAGACTTTGCCATACGCGCCAGAACCATAGTCTGATAATTCATCTGTTAGTTCACCTAAACAGTTTCCTGTTTCATAACTTCATCCTTTTCTCCAGCGACAAAGATACATAGAGTCGTTATCGCAGTACAAATGCCCTTTGTTTGCTGTTCTAAAAAAACTCAATAATAACGGCGCATATGCAGTTGTAAATTGACAGCGAATAGGAATATTCTGTAGCATTGACGATCGTTCGGCTAGCGCATTTACTACTGCTCACCAACGTAGTTTAGCTCACATTGAATAATACGCTAGGACTTCATATACGCTTTGTTATTAGTTCCCATACTTGTTATCACACCCCACAACTACATCTTCTCTGTCGTGTATTTTTTCGCAGAATTTTCCCCAAAGAAGAATTGAACACAATTTTGCAATGAACGCATCCAGGATTCTTGAAGTAATATCAAGTTCGACAACCTCTCTATTCTTGAAAAGACTCATAAACTCTACAAGTTTTTCTCGAGATCAGGATCATCCTCTGTAATTATATGATGGGTAGACCTAATGCTCTGTCTTATTTTTAGCATGGTCACAATCCTCAAATAAAAAACTCACTTCTTTTAACGTCAAAACTAGCAAATATTTTAGTAGTCTAACCCAGTCTCTATTGCTAACTGAATTTCAGGATGTTGTGATATAATGGCCGTCATTCTCATGCATGACTGCATTTGAACTATTTATCCTTAACTACATTTACACAAGTGGAAATATTAATTTATTTTGTTCGATTCAGCGCAGGACAGGAGTTAAGTCTGAGAGAAGAATCTTCAATTGTAACTGTGCCGAAAATTTTGTCATGAGTCCATTCTGAGATGAGTCTCAATGTCTGACTTACACCTATTAGTTTTGTCTGGGGACGCACAAGCGGTATTTCATTCGCTTGTACTGAACATAAGATAGTGATGCTAAGTCTAAATCATATCCTTCTGTTCCTTAGTGGCACGGAGAGTAATATTACGAGGTTCAGTACGACTCAAGCAGGAATCTCCAATTATGAGCCTTTGATTAACACATCATACTAAAGACGCTGAATATAGTTCACTAATGCTATTTTATCGGGATGATTTAGGATCTTGATAATTTCTTCTTTTGCGCATTTCCATCACATTCCCACACAGCTTGACATTAAACGGCTTCTTTATAACCTATTCTCTTGTTTCCATGGTGAGATGTGAGCGATCCACAGCCGATACCCCACTGCAGCGTACCTTTTCCTTATTACTACCTTATATGCCATTCCATGCACAGACCTGGTATAGGAAAACAGTTCTCATGTACCGTTCAATACCGAAACCTCAAAGCCACTGTTCAATTTTGAACCCAGTTCTCTCCACCTGCGGAGCTGCCTTATGTAATTTGTTCCAAGTTTCCTGATACATAAGCCAGCGAATGTTGCTATGTTCTCTCGGCCTAGAATAGTAATAGTATTTTTCATTTCAGGCATAAACCCCCCACCAACATTTTTTATAAGGTAATTAATTTATTAGCAATCTATATCAAATTCTTTAATGATCCTTTAGAAACTTCTCAAAATTATAACAATCTATCATAGTATTGTTATTCTATCTGTTTTTTTTTAAACTATAACTTATATAGTATTCGATGAATCTACGCTAATATCATCAGAATTATAACACATTTAGTCCTTAGAGATCTAATGTATGCTGTTCAGTGTTGAAAAGATTGTATAGGAAAGAACTTTGGAATTGCCTTTCACATGACCACTATTCTATAGCAAGCTTTTCAATGCACAGTTGAAAGCAACGATATCCCTGAAGACTATTGTTCCATGCAACCCATGAAATGATTATGTTAACCCTTTTTATAGGATCTCTGCTGATAGATCTGATACTTGGTTGTCCAGAATAGATGCACTTATACTATCGTGATCTAAATTTTCTGCCATATGCTGCCATCACACAATCACTCTCTAATAGTTGTTTTCGCTATAAACTCCATCATGGAAGTCTATAACGTTGATTTCATCAGGCGTTTTTCTGGTCTCTAATTACATTTTCTTGTTCTGGAACCCCACTTCTATATATACATACTTGGCACTTCCATATCTCTCATCACCATATATCTGATGCATACGAGTGAAGAATAGGACTCAGATGTGAGGTCTGCTTCTTCCTTATCATCATAAACCCTTAATCGTTCCTGATGCTTCTCGACATCAGATATAAACATGTAACCACCGGACCCTATGCTCTCTAATTTCTTCAGTAGGCAAAATAGTCGTCTGGTCTCTTTAGGCTCGTATTTTTCTTACACTATAGTGCTAATGAATCTTGTTTGCTATATCGGTTTGAAACTACCTTTAGCCGATCAGCCCTTATTGCTCAGCAGATGACAATATCTACTTTCTTGCACGTATATCTATCTGTGTTCTTTAAACAGTTGCTATTTAAAATTCACGATTACATTCACGACATTTATGGAATATACCATCGTGATCAAATAATATATGATCGTATATATCTATACTCTACATCCAAATGTCACAGCTCTAATTCATGTGCTATGATTTATGAAAGTACAACTATGTGGTAGATGTATTCTATATCATTCTTTCTTGGTTCTGGCAAAACAGTAACCTTAACTTATCTTCTTTTAAGCATAGTCTAATTATTACTCCCATCATGGCCTATAACTGTATAAAGGGTCATCTCTGTTCTCATAGTATATATATCTATTTTACTCCTTACCTTCAGGACCGAATACGACTATACGGCATTTTTTCGACATTCTCGATTTTTTCAAAGTCAGTACAGGAAAGAATCTGTATATTCGCATACCACATTTAGCCAATGCTTTTTGCCTCTTTCGCAAGTTACAACGAATGATACATTTGACCTATCTATGTGAATGCTGTGAAAACGGCATTCTTGTATCACGGCTGTGCATGGCAAATCACAAAGATTGCAATAAGGAAAAAGATACACTTCACGAGGTTTCAGCTGTGGATCATTACATTCTTACCATGAAACAAATAGATATGAACAAAGATGCCGGATTTAACGTGGGATGCCCTTCCAAGCGTCTCATTCATCTCTTTTCACCCAATATGTCTAATATTCTCGAACTGATGTTGGTTGCAAATTATGATGAGTGACTGATCATCGCCAAAAATGAAATTGATTCCAACCCTCATACGAACCTTCATAGTCTAAGTATTTATTTCTATGACTCACTTAACAACCTTTCGAACGAACTCAAGATCTCTTGTCTATGGAAGAAGTTTATCTAAAGACTTCATTCATATGGTTATTACGTTCCATTGTCTTTTAATAGTTTCTCTACAGAGATGTGCTAATGTCTGTTAATTGGGCTTTCTCTTCTTAGGTATGGTATTTATGCTCGAGGGCTAGCCTGGAATAAAGTAGTAAATATTATAAGAATGATACACATTAGCAACTAAAGTCAAAGTTGCGCGAGATAAGATGCAACTTGTTCAGTAAATATTAGTAATTATTCCTCATAAAGTATATTAAAATATATTACCACACGCGCAGACAAACAACATACATTTTAAACGACCGTCGATAACATACGCATACGCTTTTTACTCAAAATGTTATGATGTATATCACACTAGTTCGTTCTGGAAAGAAAGGGGGTTGGTGAGAGTAAGTATAAACGTTACCCTCTTTCGTATATTTACCTCAAAGAAACATGTTAGATGAATAGACATGTTATCTTATCAAGAAATTTAAATGAGAAGAGAAAAAAAAACAAAAATATTATGAACAACGTCAGGTTTATACGGCTTTTCGAGCAAGACTTGGCTTATGATACAAACAGGGATCCACGTAAGTCGTCTTAAAGTGTTCGATATACGGAGTCTTGTTAAAGAATTATCCATCGAGAAGCGGTCGATTTATATATAACTTCAACCACAAAAATCTATACATGTTGTTCAAATCGCCTGCTGATGAATGCGCTATGACAGTCGTTGCAAACCTACCAGTGTTTAATAAAGTTAATGATGTTCAGATAAGAATGTGTCTAAGGTTGCTGTGAAGAGCTCATTCGAATTATAGTAAGCGTTTCAGCACCATATCTGGATAGCAGTGTGTCAAATCGCCCTGTATGAGCGCCTCTTCTCAACTACCTTATCTTAATGAAAAGAAAATGCCTTTCATTACCTTTATGCAAGGGATTATAGCTACTCTCTTCATGTTTGGTGTTGATATTTTCTGAAAGGCGGAGCCTAAAAAGGGATAAGCCTAAAAATATTCCAGGTTTTCTACTATTGCGTAATGTTGGTTATGTGTGCGTGTGTTCAGAAAGGTGGGATAGTGTTGCTTTGTGGGTGTGTTGTAGGTTTTATGTTCATTTACTATATTGATATAAAATATAGTAATTAATAGATTAATAAATAATATAATAATAATAAAATATAAAATATATATATATATATAATAATAAAATATAATAATATAATAAAAAACTACTGTTAAGAATAAAACAGATGTTAAGTAAGGACAAAAAATAATAAATCTCGTTACCATATATATATATAATAGATAATGAGCATTCTCTATATCTCTTTATTGGCTAACAAATACAGATTTCTCCTGATTGACCCCCCCTATTACGTACAAAAATGCCGGTAATTTTATTCTGTAGAGAGCAATTTACCACCAATGTTTTAGTTGTGGACCTGGAGGCAAAGTGATCGCACGCGCGTTTATGGCATTATGAGAATCTATGTGAAATAAAATAATAATAATAATAATAATAATAACTAATAATAACTTAATAATAATAAGTAAATATAATATTAATAATAAATTAATAATAAATAAAATAATAATAAAGATAATAAATATTTGTGCGTATATGTGTATATTAAGATTGAGATGCGATCTGACTTTGCTGAGTATGAAAGTCTGCAATTTTAGTACCTGTTAAGAAAGCTGTAGTCGTTAGGCTTAGGATGAATTATATGTTTGTTTAGTTTCATTATATGTAAAATTAAATTAAATATTTAGAGATATGTTTAAAAAGAGTGTTGATAGGGATTAACTTGACGTGATATATTTAACAACAAAACACAACAACCGCAACATAAAAACACCAACCGCCAACAACCAAACGCAACCAATTTCAACCAACAACAGCTGCGAAAGAATTTATTTTGTATGCTGATACAAAATATGACATTGAATCAAGATCAAAGATTCTATAATCATAAGGGTAGGAAGATATGGTGGACGGGACAGTTGATAACTGATTATGCAACTAAAGAATGCAAATTAAAATATGCAAATTTTAAGCTTCTCTCCCCTAAAAAGAAGACAATTTTCTGTTTTCAAAAGGTTTAAGAAAACAAAACAAAATAAATTAAACTTTTTATGTTATGTTATACAAATATTACTTGATCAATAATCAATAGATCATAATCAAGATCACGGATGGGTTAGTTATTTGATTAACGAGTTTACTGATTAGTACTTTACTGATTTACTGATTACTGATTTATGATTAGGGTATGTAAAAAATGCAATTTTTAAGTTATGTATAAACATAAAAAACATAAATGTTGTAGTAAAAACAAAATCTTATTTTTATATCTCTAATATATAAATTAAAAGTTTTGTGTTATGGTAAACAAAATATGACTTAACAATAGATCAACATAAAAAGAATAATCAATAGATCAATAGATCACAAGGTAGGAGGGTGGGTGGGTGGGTTTGATTTACTGATTTACATTTTATGTATTTATGTAAATGCAAATTTTTAGCATAAACATAAAAAGAAAAATTTTTAGTAAAATATATATATGTTAAAGAAAAGAAAACAAAAAAAAATTTAATTTGACATATGATTGTTGAAGAATGGGACTATAGTAAAGTATTACATTAAATACAAACGATTAACTTAAAGTGTAGAAGTAAAAAAACTGAAAAAAAAAAAAAAACAAAAAAAAAAAAAAAAAATATTATTAAAAAAATAATAGAATAAGAAAAAATAAATGCCAATAAAAAAATTAGAAATTTTATAGATTTTACTTATTATAAAATAAATGGAAAATTAAAACTTGTTAAAAAAATAGTAACACAAAGTTATATATATAAAACTTGTAAAAAAATAGTAGAAAAATAGAATTAAATAAAAAAAAAAATTTAAAAATTAAAAAATAACACTATATATATATAAAACTTATAAAAAAAATAAATCAGAGAAAAATAAATTGAATAAAAAAGCAAACAAAAATTATATTAGGTTAAAGTTTATAAAAGAAAATGACATTTGAAATTAATTTTGAGTCTTCGAATATTTATTTAAAAACGGGTGGATTCTTTGGCATTGATCAATGCAATACGCTGCTGTATACAGCTTAGAACAGAAGCAGAATTGATATTGTAATTAAACGAAGCGGTTCTACTAACTCTATCTAGCACCGGTCCGAAGTACCAACTATCCTTCCTTATCTCTTCTCATCCTCCCCTTCTCTATTCTTCTTTCTTCCTCTTCTCCTTTTCCTCGTTGCATCCATGCATTTTTTGTTTCCAGTCGGGCCCCCTGTTGGGGGTCCTAGCACACGTTTACGGACTTATAACCGTCATTTTCGAGATCCGAAGTTTCGCAATTAATATATTTTGATGATAAATATGGACTAAACGAATATTTATTACTCTCTGCACCGCACCGGCTCCAGGCAGCCCGGTGTCGATAGCCTACTCCGACTCCCTGACTCAGGACTCCTTCCAACTCTTTCCTTCTCTGACTCTCCTTCCTCCAGTCCTATCTCCTTTTCTCCATCTGCCATTCTTCTTTCTCTCTTATTCCATGCATGGCTTCTTTTTTCAGAAAGAGGACCCCCTCCGGGGGTTCGGACCGACTCTGTAATCCGACTCGGAATCGCTCACTCGGCTCCTCTACCAGCCTCCAATTTCAGCCTTCTAACGATCAATTTAATCTTTTAGGGTGGCGCCGTCCCCCCCCGCTTAAGGGCGGTACGTTGGGGACGTAATCCAGGGCGCGTGCCGGGGCCATAATACGGTTATAATATATATTTACACTGATATATTTATTATTTATTTTTATTTTTATTATTTTTTTATATTATTTATTATTTATTTATATTTTTTATTAATTAATAATAATTTTTTTATCAGTTTGAAAAAGATTTTTTATCTATCGAAGGGCGGAAATTCCCACGCTATTCAAGGGTCGGTCGGTCGGTCCGTTACTTCCGGTTTTACTTCCGGCATCCAAAAGGTACCTGTAACTACAGCGATATATCGAATGAAAGTATTAATATCTCATTATATTTTTTAGTGTAACAAGTCAACCAGCACACCTAGAAAGACGATTAACATTTATAGGGGTAATCATCACGATAAATCGATTGAACCATCAAAATGATCTACCAATCATTTAAAACCTTTCTAGGAACAAAAAAGGCTCCTTGGGGGGGCTCCCGTCTTCTTGGGGTAAAACCCTTGAGTCAGCTCAGAACCTCGGAAGTCGTCTTCCAGACCTTAATTCGGTCTCCACCGATCTATATAAACCCTAGGTGACACCTAAAGGCTTAATTAACCATAGGGTTAAACCCAAAGATGTAGCGAGTTAGGGGGGTCTCTCGGCATTTGCGGTAGTTTACCCCCCCTTACTACTATATATATATATAAGATATATATAATATATATATAATATATATATAATATATATATATAATATTTTATTATATATATATTATATACTATTATATAAGTATATATATAAATATATAGGTAATAAACTGTAGACAGCGATCCACACATTTTGAGACCAGAAATTTCTTTCTAAGTTCAAAAAAATTTCTTTAAGTTCAGAAAAGTTAAAGTTAGGGTTTTTTGAAAAAATTGTTTAGTGGTAAGCTTTTGGCATAATTCCAGAGCCTTGCCACTAAAAAGTTTCTTAAAAAACTAACTTAACTTTTCTGAATTAGAAAATTTTTTTTGAACATAGATATCTCTATATGTGTGGGCGCTGTTCACGTATTACATTATATAATATATATATACATAATATATATATTAATATATAGTATATATATATATATATTATATATGATATTATTATATATATAGATATTATAATATTGTGTAGCTGTAGGATGTCCGAAGATTTTTTCGTCAGAAAATATGGAACCTATATAATATAGGGCCATACTATATATATACTATAATATATATATACTATCATATATAATATAATATTATAGTATAGTATATATATATATAATATATAATATATAATATATTATATTATTATATATATAATATATATATATATATTAATATATAGCCTATATATAGATAGATATATATATACTATATATATAAAATATATATATATATATATATATAATATATATATATATATATATATATATATATATATTTTATATATATTTAATATATATATATATAATATACCGGATATATTATAATATATATTATTCTAATATATTATATATATATATATATATATATATATATAATATATTATATATATATAATATATAGTATATATATAATTATATAAATTATATAATATATACGTGTCCTTTCTGGTCTTATGTGAGATAACTGTCTGTTTTTCCTTTGACGGTTAATATATATGCATCCTATGAGGGAACTTGTCCGTTTAAAAGGAAGTTACATAAAAGACATGATATCGAAAATCGCAGAATGCTACTCTTGCAACCCTGCAGTGTTCTGTGTTATCTAAAAACTCCAATAGAAAAGAGCGCGAAAGTTAACCACAAAGTTGATTTTTTTATCATGTTAATATTTATAATGTTAATTTTTTTTAACTTTTTTAAAATTTTTTTAAGGGGCTCGCAGGCGACGGAGGACAAAGGTAGGACGAGCACCCCATCATCCCCCGCTAAGGCGAGAGGACCCTGACTCTTCCATCTTTGCGATTTAATCTTGGCTTATCCTTTGTTAAAAAAAAAACTGTTATTGGCAAACTTGTCGCACTATTGCCTTGAAATTACGAAAAAAAACGATTACATGTTCGTCCGATATATATCGGTAACTGTCCTTTTCAATATATATTTCGATATATATATTATATATAATATATATATAATTAATATATATATAAAATATATATATATATATATAATATATATAATATTATATAATAATGATATATATAATATAGTTATAAATATATATATATATATTAATATATAAATATATATATATATATATATATGAGCAGCGAATAAATATATATATATATATTCTATATAATATACTATTAATATAATAATATATATTATATATATATATTATAATATATATATAAATAATATAATATATATATATATATATGGGAAAGATTTACATTCCAAAGGAGCTTCGTGTATGTAGATATACCTGAAGCGCGTGACGTCATAGTCCAACGTCAGAATCTTCATGGGTCTTTTGACTGTGACGTCAGAAGTTGCGTAATTTACTCATCCGCATATAATATAATTATATATATATATAATAATATATAATAATAATAATATAATATATATATATTATAATATATAATATATATATAATATATATAAATACTAATATAATATTAATAATAAATATAGATAATATATATATATAGATGGTAATAATTATCATATAATATAATATAATAATATTATATATATATATATATAGTATATATATATATATATATATATATATATATAGTAATCAAATGTCCAATGGTTTGAGAGTTATTTATAGAGTACGAATAGATGGTTGCGAATAAATGTCCAAAAACTCATTTTGGATTATATTACCAACCTTCAGTTGAATATCAACTAACGAATTTACCACGGTAGTCCGTCCCGATGTCAGGAGTCGGGTCTCTCGTCTAAGTGGACTACGGGGGGGACTATCCCCCCCTCGGGATGGTCTCCGGAAATCCCCCGCCTTTGGTCTGGGTCGCGGTTCTCCGACCATCCCCTCCTGGGTAGAAAACGCCCCCCCCCCGTCCCCCATGCGCGTCGAACCCCCTAAAAAAGGGTAAATACTCCATTTTAGGGCTCGTTGACTCAGGGCCGTAAAAGTAACCCTAAATTACTGATCCACTATGCTGTAAAACTAGCCCTAACTTTACTAATAGACTGTTTATTAGCTGCCGAAAGATAATATGGCCTTTATGTAATTGTGGCTGCAATAATATAATATAATATATATATATATATATATAATATATATATAATAATATATTATAAATATAATATTACTATTATTATATATTCTATATATATATTATATATGTTTAAATATTACCTCAAAAAGTTTGAAATTTTGCGAGGCGGTCAAAGAAAAAATTTAAAAATCATTCACTCTTCTATCAGGAAGCGATAAATTTTTCGCTGCCGAAAAATATGAATTTCCATCACCTTATAATAAAAGTTAAAATTTCTCTCGGTGTTTAGAAACCAGCACATAAATAGCAGCATGGCAAAAAACTTCTATAACTACCTTAAGCACCGATACCGATTACAAAAAAAGCTAAAAAAGCACTTTAATCATAAATATCCAAAGGAAGTGTCAGTCAACAGAAAGACTTGTAATTACGGATGCAAAACTTAAATTTAAAGGCAAAGGTTTGCATACCTATTCACTTGATTTGCATTATCAATCTCATAACACGTTTGTAAGTCGATTGTCAGATGGCAAATACAACAACATCAATAATATATATATATAATATATATTATTATATAAATATATATTAAATTTATATATAATATATATTATATTATATATATATATATATAAATATATATAGTATATATGCCACCACAACTGTAGCATACGCAGTGTGACGTAAGAGCTTACGCAAACTCCCACGTCAGAGTATGACGTCACGCATTTCAGCTATACATACGAACCGAAGGCTCTTTTAAATATACATAAAGCCTATATAAATATATATAAAATATAAATATAATATATAATATATATAGATAATATATATATATATATAGTATACATTATATAAATATATAATATATATATATATATATACTAATAGTATAGTATATTATAATATAATATAATATCATATACTATATATATATATATAATTTTATATATATAATATATATATATATATCTATAATATAATATATATATATATATAGATAATAATATATATATATAATCTCTGAATATATATATTAATATATATACATATATAATATATATATATAATATAAGTATATATTATAATATATATATATATATAATTATATATAATATAATATATAAATATATATGTGAGAGATATATATATAGTATATAGCCCCAGTATATATAATATATATATATATATATATATAATTATATAAATATATATATATAGTATATATATATATATATATACATATATATGAGAGATGATATAATATATATATAGATATATATAATAATATTATAATTACTATATATTTAATATATATATTATAAATTAATAGTATAATAATATATATAATATGATAATATTATATATATATATATTATATAAATATAATATATATATATATATATATACTATATTAGGGATGCACCGAACCAGTTCGGCCGGAACTTCCGGCTCGAACCTCGACTGTTTTGGAAGTTCCGGTCCGGCCGGAACTAGCTTGGTTCCGGCCGAATAACCGGAAATTTCTACTTTTTCAAATGTTTCTTAATAAAATTCAGTAATTAATTTGTCATTTAAGTGTTAGCAAGTATTATGCATAAAATAATATTGATAAATCTGAAGTATACTGTCCTCCTGAGAAACGCGAAGGTTGTCCCTGACCCCCCGCGTATAGGGCGAATCGCGTATAAAAATATCATTAATTAAAAATTTTACCCTGTTAGTGAATAAAATAGTAGCCAGTATTTTTATTATACTTAAATAATCAATTGAATAAATTTGCAGACTACAATGGTTATATTAAACGATATATAAAATATTTGATTGACTAGTCTAATTCAGTAGGATATTTGATTACGATTACAGCAAAAACGAGTACTCTAAATATCTTTAAAGAGCAAAAAGTTTTTTTGTTTTTTAAATTGAAAATAATAGAAGTCAATTTCTGGTAAAAAATTGGGAGAGAAATGTTAATTATATTAGTTTAATGAATTACCTGAGGACTTGAAGTATCAAAGAAAGTAGCCAAGTTGGAGTCACAAAAAAATTAGTTCGTGCAAAGGTGAAGGAAGTGCGAAGCGTGAAGAGAGTGAGGCCAGTTTCAGAATGCGTAGGGGGGATGGCTGTGCTGTGGAGAATACATCGGGAGTCGGTAAGGATCGCTTGCCGTGAGCGCACCAAATATGGCTGGGTGGGGGGTGCATTGCATTATTCGGAACAGAGGAATGAGTGGTGGAGGGTATGGTGGGGCAATAATGTGTGAATGGTTTATGTCTGGTTAAACAATGAGACAGAATGGTAATGTGTGAGGTGGAAGTGGAAGGGAAACGTGGCGGGTATAGGGGCCAACCCGTGAGTGAGCAGGAGCGCGCGGGCGATAAGACCGCGTGCTACGAGGGACGACGGGAGGGAAACCCCAAAGATAGGATAAAATGACCGTCACGCTAGATGGCGAAAAACGGGAAATTGAGGAAGAACAATTAGTGCACACCGCGACGGGGAGCGGTAAGACTTCGAGACGGGGTGGGAGTGGGTGGGATGCGGGAGAGTGGTATGGGAGTGGTGGTAAGGGGGAGACACCAAATGGCGGGAAGACATGGAAAATTAGGGAAGAAGCCTAAGTGTAGGCCTAAGGAAGAAGAAGGGTAGAAATAAAAGAGTAGGGAAGATGGTAGTAAATGAGAAAAAAAAGAATATAAGAGAGGATAGAAAAGTTAGAGAGACTACTAGATGGAATGAGCAGAGAAAAGAGAGAGAGATAAAAATCCGAAATGGATGATGCCGATAAAATTAGACAGTGGGAAGACTGAAAATAGTCGGAGGGACGCTAAGGGATAGGCGGGGTGAAAAAGGACGGACACAGGGCAGGAGACGTAGAGTGGAAAGGAAAGAGACCGACATCGAAGAGAGGAGAGCGGAGGATATAGAGTGAGAAAAAAAGGGCCGAAAAAATTAAAAAAGAAAAAAGAGAAAGGAAAAAGAAAAAAAAAAGACGGAAAAAATTCTACGCGTAAAGTGTGAGCGGGGGCGAAGCCTGCGCGAGACGTTCAGAGACGACAATATCCCAATCACTCGATCTCTATGTAATCACAGATAACATCTTGACACCTGATATGAGAAGAAGGAGTAGGAAAATTGACGAGTAAGAAATTTTAAAAGAGTCAAAAGAATTAGATAGAAAAAAAAGTAACGTAGAGTTTAAAACGTACGACAAAACAAAGATAACAGAACAGTGGGAAAGGCAAAAAAGGAAAAAAAATGGAAAAACAAGAGTGCCGATAAGGTGTCGACGTGAAATAGGAAGAGTAGGGAAGGTTGGAAGGGGAGGAAATAAGGCGCGCCAGGGGGGGAGTGAAACGGCAGCGCTGGGAGTCCCAAACACGGGTACCCGCGGCGGAAAAAAGCGGGTGAACGGTGAAGACCAGAAATGGTAGAAAAGGTGCGGTGCAGAAGCCCGACGCAGCCCGGGCTGGGCACGAAGGCGCACATGCAGCGTGGCCAGAACCCGGGCCCCACTGCGACGTGCACGTAAACGGCACAGGCAGGCGCCCGGGGAAAGCCTCATGCGGAATGGAACGAAGCGGAGGCGCGGAAGGAAGACTTGGTTGGACAAACAAACTGGTGGAAAAACAGGTGCGGAAAGGGCGGGCCAAAAGGGGAATAGGCACGTAACGTAGAAAGGAGACTTAAAGACGTAGCCATGAGATATGAGATCGAGAAGAGAAGAGTCATGGGGGAGGCAGGGGGCAGGGAGGGGGGGGAAGGGGGAGGAGAGAGAGGATACAAAGAAGAGAGAGAGAGAAAAGAGAGAGATAGAGACGAGAGAGAAGAAGAAGAGAGATGTCGTGGATGATGAATCAAGAAGAGATAGACAGATAGAAGATAGAGATGAGAGAAGAAGAGAGAAATGAGAGAGAGAAGAGATAGGAGAGAAGAGAGGAGGAAGAGAGAGAAAAAGAGAGAGAGAAGAGATAAAGAAAAGATGTGGGTAAACGGGGAAGTAAAAGGACTACGCAGGAGCGAGCGATGAGGTACCGTGGTGAGGGGCAAGAAGAACCCTGGAAAAACGGCGCAGGGCAAAAAAGAAGGTGCATTGTGGGAATGGTCCCAAATGGAGGGGGAAAGGCCCCCGCCCCCCGTGAGACGCCAGGAGAGAGTATGGGACAAGTGCCAGCGTGACCGCCGGGCGCTGACCGTGCTATGGCGCGCCGTGCCGGCCTGATTGGGTCAAATCCATGCTGGGTCAGGGCAACGGAGGCGAGTCGAGGGCCACACGGCGTCTGCACGCGGGCTGGGGGAAACGCCCCTCCCACAGCAGAGAATGCCGGGGAGGAAGAAAGGGGCGAGCCGCGGACCAGAGGGGCCGACAGAACGAAGGCCGCACAGTTAGGGATAGGACACAGAGGCGTAAACGTGCGAGAGAGACGGCACGGTAAGAAGACAAAGTGGAAGGAGAAAAGAAACTGGCGGCTCCAGAAGCCCGAGGGCAAGCCCGGGGCCAAAAGACGACGCGGAAACGGCGGGTCAAGGTGGAAAAAAGGACAAACCAATGCAGGAACAGGAAAGGAGGTGACACCTGATACGGCCGAGGGCCGGGCGGAGCAGCTGCGCCAAGGTAAGCAACAACCTATACGGAGGAGCTAGGAGGAAAGAGACGAGAGTAGAGCACGGAAGAGAAAAATAACTTAAAAGATGTAAAAAAATGGGGCAAGCCAGGGTCCGACACATGTGGAAAAGACGTGGGGGAAACAAAGTAGGCGCGCGCAGCCCGCCCGGGGAGTGAAGGCGCGAAGCAAGGAGTGTAACAACGGGCGATTGACAGGGGACGGACGGTGACGCTAGAGGGCGCCAAACGGGGGGGAAACGAGCAGTGCGCCCTGGGTGGCCCCGCGCCCGCGGCGTGCGATCGGCGTCGTTGGAAACGGCAGGCGTAGGGAAGTGGAGCGGAAGGCGAAAAGGTCCGGGGTCCGGCCGGAACGGCCGGGCGGCAACTGTGGCAACGGGGCCGGAAAGTGGTCCGGTCCGCCGAACCAAAAGGCGGGGGCCGGGACAGCCCAAGAGAGAGAGAGAGAGAGAGAGAGAAGAAGAGAAAATGAGTGGCGCGGTGAATGAAAGGGAGCGATACAGCCGTGGAGTAAGGAACCTGACGAAACAAGACACGAAGGCAGGACAGTTGGCGCAGTAATGTATAGACAGACTTCGGTTCCCGCCTGCCGAAGGAGGGTGGAGTGGAGGTGCTAAGGGAAGTAAATAGGCAAGTGTGGGAGAAGGCGGTGCAGGGCTAATGTGGAAAGGGCCTGAGGAAAAGGCAAGAGAAGCGAATGAGAGAGTAAGTGTGAGGGAGGTGGAATAGATAGGGGGTGGGTTGGGGCGGGGGGTCGCGGTGGGGGGGGTAGCAAAAGGCGTTAGAGGGACTGGGGGCCGTGTGAAGGAAAGGGCAATAGGGGGGAGGAAGGTTAGCTAGCGCGGCCGGTTTAAGGAGCGCAAAGATGGAGGCAGGGCGCAGGCGCAAGGAGTGGAGAACCGTGGCGGCGTGGAAAGACGCGTGGGAGAGCTGGGTGAGGTGGTAACACAAGAGTAGAAAGCACGGCATGCGTAGGCGCATAAGAAAGGAGGCAGGGGATTACAGGAGAGAAAAAAAAGCAACCAATGAGCAAGAGTGCTGAAAAACGGGGAGTGGAAAAAAATTAAAACAGAGAGAGAGAGAGATGAGAGAGAGAGAGAGAGAGAGGAGAGCGAAGAGAGAAGAGAAAGAGAGAGAGAGAGAGAGAGAGACGAGAGAGAGGAGAGAGACGAGAGAGAGAGAGAGAGATGAAGAGAGGAGAAGAGAGAGAGAAGACCGCTGAGCAGGGAAGGAGGGTGAGCCAGAAACGAAAGAGGAGAAGCGAGAAAAGGGATAAGCCGGGCGGTGCAAACGGAGGTGGTGGGGGAACAGGTGGAGTAACGGCCGCTGGGAAATGGCTAAGATGAGGGAGTGAGAAGCAAAGTGGAAATGCAGAAGAGGAAAAACCTGGCAACTGGGTCCAAGTTCCGGCAAGCAGTATTATAAATATCGTTTTCGGAAGGAAAAAAAGAACCCATAACAGATATCAGGAAGCCAAAATCAACCACAACTTTTATTTACCAGGCAAAAGAGAAAAAAGGTAAAGTTCAGGAACGGGGGGATGTGAACCTTACGGAAACAGTGGAGCCAAAGCGGAAAGTGAGGGAGGGAGAAGGTAAAGGTAGACATTTGAAGAGGGGACAGTTTTAATGGCGGATAATAAGCGAAACAGTGTGGGCGTGGGCGTGAGAGAGG
Organism: Trachelipus rathkii; assembly: GCA_015478945.1. NCBI lineage: Eukaryota > Metazoa > Arthropoda > Malacostraca > Isopoda > Trachelipodidae > Trachelipus > Trachelipus rathkii. The sequence goes on from JABUQX010132346.1 coordinate 30,254, forward strand.
GGAAAAGATTGAGAGGGAGAACGTGGTGCGGGAGGCGGCTGGGCTGTGGGCGCTCAAAGAGGGGAGATGACAGGGCGGGTAACAACTTTTAGAAAGACTAGGAAACGTCGGTAAGTTAAAGCACAAAAGAAGAGAGCAGACGTAGGGGGGCGAGTGTGGAAAAAAACAAAAACATGTACTGACATGTTGAATAAAAACGAAAGTGAAAAATAAAGATAAGAAAAAACAAAAAAAAAAAAAAAAAAGAAGAAAAAAGGGGGGCACCCAGAAAGAGAAAGCAGGCCTGACGGTCGGGTAAGATAGGAACGCAAGGAGGGTGCGGGAGGAAATGAGAAACGAGGGGCAGACCGAGAGTAGGACAAAATGGGGGTCAGGGGTGAGGGGAAGGCGGAGACCAAAGAGGAGAGAAAGTGAAAGTGGCGCGTGCGTAACTGAACAAACGTAAATCTAGGTGGCAGCGTTGCCAGGTGAAAAGGCAAAAATCAGTAAAAATCAGAGAAGAGGACAAATGGGTATGACGGGCGGGGGGGGACGGCGAGGTGGAAGGAAAATGGTAAGAGGTGGGCCGAGAGGGTGGGGTAGAGCTGGCGCAACAGGGACGGCTAGGAGGCAGGCCGCCAGTGTGGAGAGTGTGGGACACGGTGGAGCGAAGGCGAGTAGAAAGGCAAGTGGAAAAAAAGCGCGCGCGTGGTCGCCGCCGCCGGGGGGGGGGTGAGAGAGAGGCACGGGAATTGATTAAGGAGCCAGAGAATCAAACATGGTGCATACGAGCAATGAACGAGGACGTGCAGAAATAGGCAAGTCAAGTGGGGAGACGGATGCGAAAACACCCAAGACGCGACACACCTCATACATCGTCAACAGAGCCGGGCCAGAAAAAAAAAAAGGCACCGCAGTAACAATGGGAGACGTAAGAGTGTGAGAGAGGTGGAAATGGAAAAGGAAGACGAGGGAACAAATCATGAGGGGGAAAGTTAAGAAGAGCAACGTGCAAGGATCTGACGCTGGGTGGAGCGCGATGCCACAAAAAGCTGGAAAAACAGGGGAAAGAAGATCGGGAGGCAAACGAGGGATCAGAGATTACGAACGCGACAAGCCGTGGTGCAACTGGAAGAAAAGAGTTGAGCCGGGCAAATAACAGTAGTGGGGGGGGGGTGGGAAGTTAGAGGGTAAAGGGGAGGTGGGAGTGATGACTACAATACTTGGGGGGGGGTGGTGCAAACAAACCCTACGGATGCGTGCTCGGGCTGAGGGGAGCGTAAAAAGAGTATACCGAGGAGTGGAAAAGGGTACCGAAAATGGATGACAATAGGTGAGCGAAAAGAAAAGCCAGAATGTACCGGCAAAAAGGGAGCAAGATGACGAATATGGGGAAAAACGGAGAAAGCACAAAGACCACACGTGGCGCAGGAGAGCGCCATGAAAAGGACACCATCTTGCAAAGCGACAGGTACCGCGCAACTACCCAACGTGCAGAGTGGGGGCTCAAAGGGATCCAGGAGGGGCACGCTGTCGAAAAGAAGCAAGGATGATAATATCGCGGGAAGCAGGGAAAGAAAGGTGGGGCGGGATAGGCTGCCGAAAAGCGGGAGGGGCCCCGCCGAGAAAACAGAATGAGAAAGGGGGAAAAAGGATGGGAAAGTGGCAAGCGGGAACGGCTGGAAGGAACGGGAGATATAAAATACAGCATGAGAAAGACAGGAAGGTAAGAAAAGGCCCAAAAAAAGAAGGTGGACGAAAAAGACAGCAGGTGAGAAGGTGGATAGAGACGATGGTCGTAGGAGGAGAAAAAAAAAAAAAAAAAAAAAAAAAACAAAAAAAAAAAAAAAAAAAAAAAAAAAAGACTAAAAGATCGCCGGATAGAGTGGCTCGCCCCTCGCGTCGGCGCGCGCGCACGCGCGCCTGTCGCGCGCCCGCGCGCGTCTCGCCTGCCGCGCTCGCGGCTCCGCCGCGCGCTCGCGCGCGCCTCGCCGCTCTGCGCTCGCCAGCTCCCTGCGGGGAGGGGGGGAAAGAAAGCGGGGACAGTGCGTGCATGGGAGGTGGGGCGCGCGGGCAATGAAGTCAAAGGCGGGCGGGCGAGAAGAATGGGAAAGAGCGGAATACGTAGGGAGGGGAAAAACCGACACAATAGAAAAAGATGACACAGACGAAAACGGAGAAGACCGGCCACGCAGACACAGAGTGGAAGATAAAGGACGCAGCGATAAGCGAACTACTGCAAAACAAACGATGGGCAGGGACGGAAACGCGCCACAAGTGAACGAGACCGACGGGCTGAAAAAAAAAAAAGAAAAAAAAGAAAAAAAAGAAAAACGAGTCAGGCAAAGCCGTAAACACGGAGCGTAGAGTGAGCCTGCCGTCCCGGCAGGGAAGCAGGCCAGGAACACAGGAAACCTGAACGAGATAGCCCAAAAACAAGGGAAAAATGAGGCACAGTAGCAGACATCACACTCCTAGGAAAGGGATGACTCGAATGAAAGGTAGAAAGAAAAGAAGAGCAAGGGAGGCAGAGTGGCTGGGGGGTAAGAGGAACTGAAGTAGCAGGGGGAGACGGAGCAACCGGGAGAACAAGAGAAAGAGATGAGATAATAGGAAAGAAGAGAAAATAAAGGCAGAGAGGAGGGATGGACCGAAACCAGAAGTTGGGGGCCGCCGGAACCGGAACTGCGGAACCCGGAAAAAGTGCCGACCGGAAGGGACCGGCCGGAACCGGAACGGGCGACGGCAGCGACACCGGACAGAAGCGGCGGGTCCGAGCCGACGGCAGCCCGCGGGCACACAGGCGACAGCAGTGTGCCAGAACCCGGGCGCACTGCGACGGCACGAAAGGCACAGGTCATGGCCGCCTGGGGAAAAGCCGGATGGCGAGAAGAAGAAACGGGCGGGCTGCGCAGAAAGAATACGGGGGACAAACAAAGCTGGTGTACAAAAACATGGGGCGGAAAGGCTGGCCAACGGTAAGGACAGAGCGGAGGAAGGGAGAGAAGGGACAAGGTCGTAGCACATAAAAGTAGATACAGAGAAGAAGGAAGAGGGGGGCTGGACAAAGTGCCAGCGGAGCGACACAGCCCACGCGCCCGGGCCAGGCGACGAAAAGGCCGTGGCGGCGAGGGGGAAGGAGAAGGGGCAATGAGAAGCGGTGGCGAGGCGAAGGGGGCACACGGCGGCACGCGGGTTCGGGAAACCGCAGGAATGGGCGTACGGAAAACTGGAGGCGTATAACAGGTGAAGGCGCTCGGAAGGACTGAGCAGGTGTGCATAGCCAGAATGGGAGCGCGAGGCGGGAGGCCAAAAAGGGAGAAGCGGAGCAATTAAATGGAGGAAGGAAAAAGAAAGACGAGAGCGGCGGTCCAGGAACCCGAGGCAGCGGGCCAACACCACTCGAAGCGCTGAGAGGGCTCAGATTGACATGAACCAAGCAGAGTCTCCCGGTAGTCAATCACCTGGAAACGGCTGACGCCGAGCCGGCGGAGCAGCGGCCAAGGGTGAAACAACGCTAGCAGGGCGAGACAGGGGGGACGGGGCCCCCCGAAAGCCTGGGGAAAGAAAAAAAGGAACGGAGGGCAGACGACGGGGAAGGGGGGAGAGGGAAAAAACGGAAAAAGACAGCAGCGAGAGAGAAGTGTAAGGAGTAAGAGGAAGACAAACGGAGTAGAAACAAGAGAGAGAGGTAAAGTGCTATGGAAAAAGAAGATAGAAGATAGGGAAAAGGTAGATATACTGATGGAAGTAGATAGACATAAGAAGGTGTAAATATAGATGTAGAAAGGGAAAAGAAGAAGAAGAAGAGAAAGAGTAGAGAAAAAATAGAGAGAAGAGATAAAGAAGAGTAAGAAGAAGGAGAGAAGAGAGAGGGAGAGAAGATAGTAGAGATAGAGCACGCAACCGTGCCACCCCCCGAAAGAAAGGCCGGCACGCCCATGAGCGGATGACAAGGTAGCTAGGAGGAAAGGATACGAGAGAGGAGCCTGAGAAGTAAAGGGACTGAAAGAGGTAAAAAGGGGGGCAGCCAGGGCGACACAGGGGGGGAAAAAGATGGGGGGGGAAACCAAAGGAGGCGCCCGCAGCCCGCGCGGGCAGTGCCCGAAACCCGCGGGGAACCGGCGCCGATCGGACGGGACGGACGGAGAAGTGGGCAAACGGGCTCGGAACGAGGCATGTGGGCGCCGGAGGGGCCCGCCGGGCGGGCAGTCGGGGCAGGGAAACGCAACGGGGAGGAAATGATAGGGGCGTCAAAGGTAAAAAGCGCGGGGCAGAAGCGGGTAAGGGGGGGAGAAGAGAGGACGGAACGCCCACAAACAGGAGAGCAACGCTAGGGCTAACAACACAACGGCAAAAGGCAAAGAAAGCCGGGAAGGAAGAAAAAGGAAGCGGGGGGAAAGGGTGGGTAAAGGGGGCGGAAACAGGGGTAGGTAAAGAGTGGGGGGAGGAGTGGCGCTGTAAAGGGTAAGGGGGGAGAAGAAATAAAGAAGAAAAAGAATAAGAAGAAGAAAAGAAGAAAAGAAGAAGAAGAAGAATAAAAAAAAAATAAAAGAAGAATAAGAAAATAAAGAAAATGAAAAGAAGAATAGACCCGTGGAAAAAGGAAGGATCCCAGGGGCTAGATCGAGACAGGGAGGGAGGCACAAAAAAAGATGCAAATTAGGGAAATCAACGAGGGGTGACGAGGGGAAAAGGGGCCAGAGGGGAGGGAGGGACCCGGGCGAAAGAATAAGCCAGCAACCAAGGAAGGGTAGAGATCAGGTACATAAAAAAAGCAGCAAGGCAAGGCAGGGGAAAAAAGAGAAAAAGAAAGAGATGACTGGCAGAATAGACAAGGAAAACAGACAGTAAGAACATGATAATAAAAAAGAAAAGAGTTAAAAAAAGAAAAAAGACGAGAAAAAAGAGAAAAAAAAATAAAAATAGAAAAAAGGAAATAAATGAAGAAACAAAGAAAAGAAACAAAAACAAAAAGGCATTAGAAGTATAAAAGGAAAATAAAAAAGCAAGCTAAAAATGAAAAAAAAAAAAAAAATGCTGGCAAGGAAAGGGGCAAAAAATCCCCAACCCCGGAAAAAAGCACCCGAGAAAAACAAGAAGCGAAAGAAGATAAGCAAGCAAAGGCAAACCACGGCCGCGAGAACCACAATCGCCGCAGCAAACCGCGCAAAAAAGAAAAAACAAATAAAAACAAAACGAAAAATAAAAAAACGAAACAAAAATAGAAAAAAAAAATAAAAGGACAATAGAAAGAAATAAAACATCAATAGGGTAAAGAAAGAAAAAAAAGAAATAGCCAGCTGGGAGGACAAAAGGGCAAGAACGGAGAGATCCAAAAAAGAGCCAAAAAACACAACTGACGCCGCACCACAGCCCGACCAACAAAAGAGAGCTAAGGGCATCACCATACTAAAGTCAGAGGCTCCAGAGTTCAGAAGATGATTGCACCACTTCAAGAAAGAAGAATCATAAATCCTTTGTAACTCAGAAGAATGAACTCTGAATATAAAGACCACAAATACAAAAAATTAAACATTTAAAAACAGACAAAACATAAATAAGAAAACCAGAAAAAACAAAAAAAGTAAATGAATAGAACGCGAAGCGGCAAACGCGCAAACCCAAACCCCGCACAGAGAAAGAACAACAAAAAGGCAAAAAGCAAACGGAAAACAGAATCAAAAAATAGAAAGACAGAAAAAAAGCCAGCCGCCGGAACCAATCCGCGACCAACCCCAAATCGAGCCTGGCTCGACCCAACCCCGACACCAAAAATAAAAAATAAAAAAAAAAAAAAAAAAAAAAAAAAAAAAAAAAAAAAAAAAAAAAAAAAAAAAAAAAAAAAAAAAAAAACAAAAAAGCCAGATAAAAAAAAAAAAAAATAAAAAATAAAAAAAAAAAGCAAATAAAACCAAAAATTTAAACCCAGAATAAAAAAAGAAAAAAAATAAAAAAACTAAAAAATCAAAAAATAAAGAAAAAAAAACACCCACAAAAAAAAAAAAAAAAAAAAGAAAAAAAAAAAAATAATAAAAAAAAAAAAAAAGAAAAAAAGAAGGTATAATTAATTAAAGAAAAAAAAAGAAAAAAGAAAAACACTACATTCAAAATGAACATTTCGAAAGAAAGAAAAAAACCTAAAAAAAATCCACAGACCAACTAACACCAACTCTGAAGCGAACCACCACACGCGAGGTATCCCAGAAGAAGTAATTAAGAGGGAAAATGCATGATAAAAAAAACTCAAAAATAAAATAAAAAATAAAAAAAAGATATAATAAAAAAAATAATAACGAAAATAAAATGTATTTCCGACGAATAAATGCACAAAAAAACAGAAAAGCAACCTACAGACAAGAAAACATCCAAAACAAGACAAGTAACAGTCAAAGACAAAATAATAAAGAAGAAAAGCGCTCACCTAACAACAACAACCCAAAAAAGCCAACCATCAAACAAACAAAGCAAAAATCAACCAAAAAGAAAGCCATTCGCAAGAAAAAAACCGCTCCTTAGATATAAAACAATGCAACGATATCCAAACCAACAAACTGAAGCGCCTCTAATTATGCGATGAAGATCAAACTAAGTCTCAAAAAGGTAAGATAAAATCATTTTACCTTACTACGCCTATCATTAGTTAAAACCTTATCATTTTTAAAAAAAAAAATTACCTATGAAAAAAAAATATAAGTTCTTAGAAACCTATGTACTAATCAATAATAATGCAAGCATTAAAAGGACTTAGTACTATCAATATTTAATTACTACATTTAAATTATGATTTAAAGAAAATTAATCCGCTTTCTATCAGGTATATGATGTGCCTATATTCTTTGAGGTATGCAAGGAGGACTACACATGAAATCATCCATTGCTATTCATAGTGTCTATGGGATAGCGTCTATGCGAATGAAATTAAGTCTTCAACTGGAATGATCAATACTTGCAAAACAAAAAGCACTGGATCCACCCCGCGCAGACGAGGACCATTATCCCAACTATGGCTCGCAAAAAACGTACGGTAAAGATATGAAACTCTCCACCGCATAAACCTCGCACACAATATGTCTGTTACTCCGCCCTCTCAACGACCCAAATTAACAATATAAAGCGCCGGCCTACGATAAGAACTTTCGACCTGGTCAAAGGCAGCTAGACATGAAAAGAGAAGGACACAGCTTCAACACGCTAGATCGTACTGCAAACGAAATACCCCACGATCCGAAGCACCCTGATAGACCCAAAACTGCCATGGCACGGGCATATTTGCCCATGGGATCCCACAAACTCTCACACAGCTGTTAAAGCGACGAAGGCAGTTTACCCACTCACGCCCCGAAGGCCAACTAGATGACCAAAAACCATCGATCGCCCATTAGCGCGACTCGTAACCGTAAGCTAAAACGCTTAATTGACCGGTGTATAATACCTCCGCGAAAAGAAAATCCAAATAAGGAACGTCCAACAAAAGATGATAATACCAGCGATCAAGATAAAAGTCCCGAGAACAATCTACTATGAACAACCGACTAATCCGAACACAAAAACAGATTAGAGAAGCTCGCAATATGTCTAGATATAAATAATGTACATATTTCTCCATTATCACAACTTGAACTATTTATTTCACCGCATAACATGGGGATTAGATTATTTAACAGGAATTGAACGAATAGAGTTGAAAGAGATTTCACACAAGACATAAAAGACAGATGAAAAACAAGATATCAAGACGCAAGGGACATAATCAACATGTTAGAACTGGATACCATTGTTACTGGTGTTAACAATTATAACGAGACGATAGACACAACATTCGACCTTCACAAACGGTGAATATCATCAAGGACTCGTATTATTTGGAAAAAATAGTTTCTATAGCACTTCATATGGGTAAAGGCTCATAAGTTAGTCTGTAAGTTTAAAGTAAATTGCTGCTAAGGATAAAGTCGAAAATTTAGATAAGATTATATTCATGGGACATGTTGCCAGATCTTAAATCTGTTAAATACACTTTGATGTTAACTTGTTCTAATATTTTCTTACAAAAAAAATTATACCGAAATTTCTATAAATTAAAGAAGAACTATGATGATATAAAATATGAATATCATCAAAAATACCAGACGAACGTGACACGACAAAGTTCGGTAGACACAACAAACCACATGCCGAAATGATAACGAACTCCAATTTATACAAGTTCACTAGACCGTAAGCCAATCTTACGTCTAGAAAACTGCAACTCTCAGACCAAACCCCAAGGCACAGAATAATTGTTATTAGCTCTCAAATGCAGGCCTGTGTATAATGTTATGTCACCTCCTATAGTCAGGCAATCTTTGCTGACGATGAAAAAAACTAATACATCAACGAAAGGAAAATACATGATTACAATTCGATAAAAATTTAAGGAAGAGTTTTATAGACTTTGAGAATATTTATAACGATTACTAAAAATTCAATGAGTCTAATAGTATTCTACTAAGGTAAGTCATTAATTAAATAATATAATATATAAATTATAAATATATATTATATAAAAAAATATAAACACTACTCAATAATAATAAAATAAAATAATAAATAATTAAATATATAATAAGTATAATAAATATATAAAATAAAAACAATATAGATATATATAATAATATATTAGATATTAAATATTATATATATAATAAATATAATAAATATATATATAATATATAAAAAAAATAATTAAATAATTATATAATATAAATATATAAAAATAATACTAATATATATATAGATAAATATATATTGATAATATATATATATAAATATAACTATATATATAATCAAATAAACGAACTCCTATATAGTAGTGAAGTAATAACGATAATCACAACTCAGATATAATACACATGAATAATACAAGGCCAATATAGCCAAATAACAAAACTAAAATAATAATCACCTAAAATATAAAAATCTCCGCTATAAAGAAAAAGCTATAGCCCGTCAACAAGACGTAGACTACACCACCGATCCACCTCACCTAGCCCTCGCGTAATAATAAAAAAGTAAAAAATAAATAAAAAGTAAAAAAAAAAATAATCAAAAATAATCAAAAAATAAAACCAACTATAAATACACGCTTGACCTCAAAGAAATAGATAATTCCACCCTAGACCATATCCAGTTAGCCTAATAAGTAACCCTCAGCGATATTCTAAATTTATAAACATGACTAATAATCCAAGTAAGTAATGAGATCCTGAATAGGAAATCCTACACCTATTCTCACGTAATAAAGGAAACAAATCTGCGGCTATATGAATCTAATTATAAGTCTGTCATGTAACTAATGTTAAACCCGAAGTTTTGTTATAATTTTTCCAATAATTAGTAATATATACGAACAAAATAATAGAATAAAACAGTATATCGCAATTTCGAAGAGATTTTTGACTTGAAGAGGGACAAAATTTTGAAATCTACAAAATCCCCTATTTTCCCCTAACATATAATTTTAGAAAAAAACACATTATTTTATTCTTAAGTGTAACAATTTATTATTTTTTATTTTTTTTTTTATTTTTATTTTTTTTTTATTTATTTTTTACAGCTGTCACCAATCACAAGCTAAAATTCATCAACGCTAGACGAATACGCCGCGAAATATAAATGAAACACAAGAACGCAAGCTATTAAAGTGAGAGAGATTAATTCAAAGCAAAAACACAGGAAGAATGAAGAGAAATTACAACACAGGAAACAAGACAAGAACGACCAGGCTGGACAGAGAAAGGAAGGATAGCAGCCGCAGGCGAAAACAAGACCATGGAGTTACCTACAATTCAACACAAAAAAAACAACAAAACTTACGAAAAATAAAAAAAAAACTAAATAACAGAAAACCGTTTTAAGGTTGACAAAGAAAATGAAAAATACGTGCGCACACAGCACCCCCTTGTGCTACAGAGGATACGTCGTAAAGGTATAGGTGGTACGCGAATGATGCGTGTATAAGTTTCCCTCGACCCTGCCAGACTGACAAGCAAAAAAAAAAAAAAAAAAAAAAATAAAAGTATAACCAAGTTCTATCAAATAGAAAAGAGATACAGCAAAATAAAACACCAAACATCGCGAACACGCCGGACACAAATCGAGATCACCAGACGCGCTCCACTACAAGCACATTAACTGGAAAAAGATATCAGCAAAAGGTAATTATATATATTCTGGTTCGTTTGGTGAAAGACTCATGAAACAATAGGAAATGGAAGTTCGATAATTAATTTATTTTTTATTTTCATGTTATTATGGTTTATAAGTTCAAAAAAATTAATCGGATTTATATTCAAAATGTAAACTTAGATTATATATATAATTAATTATATATATATATAATAATATAATATACAATATAAATAATATTAACTAATATAAAAACAGACACTGAATCACCCACACACATAAGTAAACTCACTAATAAATATACACAATACAAAGCATAAAATTAAAAAAAAAAAACTATACTTAACCAAGGACCAAAAGCTCAACAAACAAACCAAAACCAATAAACGCAACAATAAAACAAAAAATAATATCTCAATATTTCACCTCCTTTACACATATTATAAACTAAAATATATAATCACAAAAATATAAATAAATAAATAAAATAAAAAAATAAAAATAATAATAAAAAATAAAAAATTTTATAAATAAATTTATATAATATATAATAAATAAATTATAGTAATAAAATAAAATAATAATAAATATATATATAATACATAAATAAATATAATATATGAAGAAATCGACCGCAAAACTTACTCAGAGAACTCAACCCACCCACTATATAACTCCAACTTAAACACTAAACATAAATCCAATATATATAAAATACGATAATACCGTAATAATACTATATTCAATTGATAACTATCTCTCTGATATTTATTTATAGAATAATCCTCAGTATTAAATCTCTTTCCTCTCCCCCTCTATTAATACATTGCCCCTTCTTCCCAACACGCAATCGGGAAACCTGAGTACCGTAGTGCGTGAGACGAGCATCGCGAAAAAGAAAAGCGCAGTAGAAGAACATGACACAAGTCGGGAAGAAGAAAGCCTCTTACTAACTAACTGTTTTCCTTTTAAAGTTGCTTAATTAGTGACCACTACATCACAATCAGAAATCACCACTAAAGCTTCAGTGGGACAGCGAATTGGACCCTCACTATGCGGTAAGATCGTTACTTATTATATATATTATAATATATAATATATATACTATATATATACGGTATAAAACATATAAATATAATATACTATATAATATATATATAATAATATATAAAATATGTATAGGATATCATAAATATATATATATATAATATCTTATAATAATTATAACCTATATTAAGATATATATATATAATAACCTCACCTACTATATGATTGGATCTTGAGGGTAGAGTATGGAAGTGCGCTCGATATATCTGTTATAATTTGTGAAACAAAAAATATCGATAAACGAGGGCAATACGAAAGATTGTAATTTCTTTTTCTTTATTTTACTTCGAACAAAAGCTTTCTATATTCCATGTATTTCTTCAATTTGAAATAAAATTTATTACCACTAACCCATTTACTATATTTATATATATAGGTATACTAATATTCGTTTTATATATTTTATATATAGTATATCCTTACATTATATAGACTTATATATATATACATACTAAAATATAATATAGTAAATAATAAAACATAAAATAAATAATATAATAAAAACTGACATATAAACAATACGCTATATAGAATACATACCTATATAATTCCGAAGCAAAACCATAATATAAATACTATACCGATACCTAGACCGACCGAAACAACCGGTACCTACACGACGCACGAAAAAAAACACAGCGAAACTATATTAAATTAAAATTATTTATAATAAAAAAAAATAAATTCATAAGATAACAAAAATAAAGTATAAAAAAAAAGATAAAGAAAATATAATTAGATAATATAATGTAAAGGGATTAGATAAAAAAAAAGAGATATATATAACCTATATAATAAGCCCCGGCATACCGTCCCCACAGTAGATAACATCATACCCAAACCACTACTCATACCAAGCTGATATATATGTATATAACACCATCACCCTATAATAATAAATAATAAAGTAATACTATAGTATAATAAATCATAATATAATAATATAGTAGAGACATAGAATCAAGATACTAATATTATATAGTAATAATAAATATCTTGAAATAAAATCCATTACCCATGACCAATCCCCCATATAAAAAATAATAATATAATAAAAATAAAATCTCAAAACAAAAGAAGAAATAAAGGATGAAACCCATGATAATAATGGAAATAATTATGATTATATATCGTATAACCAGAACTCTGAATAGTAAAAAATATCATAATGGCAGCAATTATAAAAGATGGTGAACTCCCCACAACCCACCAGTAAGCCACATGATTGCTCAGCATTTCCATACTAGTTCCGAAAAAGACCCTCTCTCCTAGCCACACACCGCGTCGGGAATTTGTATATTTCTTAGAAGTGATGCATTAGAAATAATTATCACCAATAGGAACGCACATTTATCCATATATGGTGCAATTAGGAAGTGATGGAACTGTGGATGACAGAAGTCCGATAGAGCAAATAGCATCCACACAGAGAACGTTCTAGGCCTCCTGGTATACAATTGGACGATACTATCCACCACGTTTCTTACAAAAGGTATCTTCTTTAGAACACAAGCGCGGATGGATAGATAGATAAGAGACTAAAAAAAGGTCTGAATGTGATACAAAACAGGGATTATAAGAATACGATACTGGGGAAATATGACCAAGTGGCATAAAAGATAAAGAGCCAATAAAAAGAATGAAAAACGTTAAGAAAAGATTAAAAAAGAATAAGTTACTAGAAAACACATAGACCTATATACGCTATGCACACTCGCGGACTCGGCTTCCCAGAAAAATACACACAAAGGACATATATAGTTCAAGACATGCACGGATAACAGACATGACCGGCAATACTAATATACTAGCATAGCTCAAATATATTAGAACCACTACTAAGCAAAAATATACCACTGAAGCAAACCAGCTAGAAAATAACTCATAACTTAATAATAAAAGGAATTAATAAAATACTACCACTTTGAATTATAAGTATATATTAGTTATAATTATATAATATATAATTATATATATATATAAATATGATTAAATTAATGTCTTAAACTGAAGTAATAATAATTATTAATTGATAATGAAAATAATAAAAATTATTAATAAAATAATAAATTAGAAATAAAATCCACGTTTAACGACACATATTCATTCTTACGACCCCTAAGGCAGTTGGACAAAACTCCTCCATACACAAGATATGGTGCGGAACTAATCTCAGGAATGATGGAATGCAAGTGACCAGAGACGTTAACTATAAATGTCATTGGAAAAAGTACTTTCTTTACTGGGTAACTCTCAAGAACGGATATGTGGATCAGAGGTCAGAGCTGTAATTATTAGTAAATTATAGTCCGATTGACAAACTGACACATGGTCTCAAGTTTGATATATATAGTATTAATTACAGTGAAATAAAATTTTCATTAATAATAAAATATCACTAAAATATTATAATTATATTCATAATTAAATAGAACTTACTACAAAAACGTAGTATAATCACTAATAAAATTATACTATAAAATATAGTACTCACTATAAAAAACATATAAAACTCCACTAAACAGAAACAACAGAAAGACAACCCTAACCACTACCCCATACCCTATACCTACCCATCATATAATATTAACTAAGATTATAATATAATACATATAATAACATAAAATAAAAAAAATTACACAAAAAAAAATAAAAACTATATTAAAATCTTAATAAACATATAAAATCACAAGCAGGAATAATATAACAAAAAAACAAATACTCCCAAATATTATAGATACGTAATAATCAATGAGTATAAATAACTAGATCACAAAACTCAAGTTAATAACTAATAAAACAGAAAACCCTACAGACCCTATACCCACTACTCCGTATGATACAAACCGATATATATCAATATAATACGATTCAAGCAGATAAGAACAACAATAAACAGAATGAGAGTATAGCAAAAACTACCTATAAATAATAAAATTATACTAATAATATATAATTAAACTCGGAAAAAAATCAAAAATCACTCGTATTAAACAAGTCAGAAATACATATAAACATAAACTTCAACTCAAGACTATCCATACCCTCAATCTAAAACAATCAATGCAATCAATATAGTCTTGCTAGGCCGTATTTATGTCTTCTAAGTATATATATCACCACTATATATAATAGTAATAATCATAGTAATAATAGAGATGATAGTTAAAAGTAATAAAAAGAAACTAACTATATAATAAAAATATATA
>JABUQX010132347.1:0-7500 GCA_015478945.1 Trachelipus rathkii
CGCTAATAATGTAAAGCAACCCGCTGCTAAAAATATTAAAAAAAAAAAAAAAGTTAAATCTAGTAGCGTATTAAACTCAACATAACCTATACTTAACGTATATATAACGTAATTTATTCTTATATTTATAATTTATTTCGTTTTGCATTAAACACGCATCTGGCAGAAAGAGCGCTTTGCAGACTTTATTCGATTACGTAGATTTAAAAAAAAATTGACGAGCTTAACTGGAGCAGATAACAACATGATTCATATATATATATATATATATATATATATATATATATATATATATATATATATATATATATATATATACTTTAATATATATATATATATATATATATATATATATATATATATATATATATATATATATATATATATATATATATATATATATATATATATATATATTCGACATCAAAATCAATTATTCCCACAATGAAAAAATTCAGCAAATATTAATAAAATTGGAGAAAGTAAAAGAATCTCAAAAAATAAATAAAACAAAAAAACAAAAACAAAATCCAAATATCAATTTGATTGTCATTATTTATGACTACATTTCCGATCTATTTATCCATCTGCTTTTCCTTTATGATTTATTAAGATTTTTATTATTTTCTTCTCATTTGCTCTTATGTATTTCCATTTTCTCTGCTTATCTCCATGACGACTTACTCTTCTCTTTTATTGTTTTTCTAATCATCATATATCACTGGGGAATAAATCATCATTTTGGATTGTCTTTTTTTGGATGTTTCGTTTTTCGAATACGTCTTCCGTGTTCGTATTCTTGTTCTTGTTCGAATTTTTCTTCTTGTTCATATTTTTGTTCTTGTTCTTATTCTTGTTCGTGTTCGTTTATGTCTTTGTGCAAATTCATCTTCAAAATGAACACTTAATTCATGTTAATAAAGAAATATTCTTATATGACGTAGGCTCTCACTGAGAGGACATTATTTTCGCTTTATTGGAAAGAAGTTTTGTTGTTTTTTTTTGTTTTTTGTTTTTTTGCTTTTACTCCTCCACCGCATTCAATGTTTTTGCAATGAATAATACTCCACTTCTCATTGCTTTTCATATCTTATAGTGTTCTTTCCATATCTCTTTTTTTTTTTTTTTATTTAATTTCTCTTTTTCTGTTCCAATATTTTCGCTGGCTCTTTTACCACTTTTTATAGTGTATTTTCTTGGTGTTGCATTGTTTGTTAGAAAATTCTCGCCTATCTTAGACGGAGACCCTCTTCGATCCGCGGCCGGTGTTTGCCCCCTGCCTGCTCCTTGCTTTCGTTGGCTTACCCTCCCTCGTCGTGCTCTCTACATGTCGTCACTTCCCCTTCAGGTCTTCCCCACCGGCCGGGTGCTGGCGCCAGGAGACACTTGCATTTTCTTTCTTTCGCCTTCCCTATTACTTCCTATCCTTTATTTATGACCTGCGGACTATCCGCTTTCGTCCCCTCCGAGTGAACATATGGATTATTCTCACCCTGCCCTTGTGTGCCTACTTGGCACCCTCCCGCCTCCCCCTCGTTGTGGTGCACAATTCTTTTTTCCCGCACCTCCTCTTTTTTGTGGCCCTCCTTGTCTTGCTTTTATTTTTTTGTTCCCTCCCGACTCTTACCTCTTCCAGTATCTTTCCGGGTCCGCGCGTCTGGTTGCCCCTCGCGGGCCTTGCGTTCGGTCCCGGGCCCGGATGGGTTTCGCCTTTCATCTTTCTTTAGTCACTTTTATTTTTTTCTTTTTTGGTCCTTTTTTTTTTTTTGCCATCCCTACCTTTTTCCCCGGGCCCGCCCGTGCGTGGTGTCTCTCCATGTCCCCCCCCCCGTTTTTCTTTTCCTGCCCATTCCGTCCCTTTTCCTTTCTGTCGAGTCTCCCCCTTTTTGTTCTTCTGTCCACCGGCCTATATCCGTGCCTCTTACCGTTTATCTGGCCTTTCCCCGCCTGTGTCTCACGCTCGTCCACGACGACGTTTTTCCCTAGTCCCCAATTACATTCTTCTTCTATAGTCAGGTGCTGCGCACCTCTCTTGTCGTTCCTCTTTGCGGCCGCTTCGTATCCTTTGCCTTCCCTCCTTTGCCCTGTTTTTCCCTTTTAGCGCCGCCGTTTCCCGCTGTTCCCGCCGGCACTTATCTTACATTCTTTCTTCCTCCACCGTTCCCTCGCGTTTTTGCAACGTTTAATGCCGCCGCCCTTTTGGTCCCCATATTTTCTGCTTCTTTTCTTTTTTTCTTGTCTCCTTCTGTCTGCCATTTTTTCTTCCATTCCTTTTTTCCTTCCATCTTGTGCCTGATCCCGGTCCTTCTTTCCTCTCCTTATGCCAGCCGCGCCCCGTTCTTCCTCCTGGCCGCTCGCCCCGCCCGCGCGGCAGCCCCGTGCAGCGTGGCACCCCCTGCTTCCCCTCGGTCGCGCGTTCCTTCCCAGCCCGCTCCTCCAGGTCGTCTGCTCCGCCGCCGCCGCCCCCGCCGCCGCCCGCGCCGCCGCCGCGCTCGCACGCCCCATCTGCTCCGGCCGTTTTCCTCCTGTCCCCGGTCGTTGCCGCTCCGTGGCTAGGCCGACATCCCGGTGCTGATGACCGCCACAGCTCCCGGGCCGGTCGCACGCCCTCCTGCCGCCGCCTGCCTCTCTTTCCCTCTTTTTCTTCTTCTTTCCCACCCCCCCCTCATGCGGCTGTGCTCATGGCCGTTCTGTCGGGTCCCCCGTTGTCCCGTTGCTCCCCGGCGTCCGCTCGGCCGCTTTCGCGTTTTCGCCGCTCGCTTCCTTCCATCCCCGTCGGTGCCCTGGGCCAATCTCGTTTCCTCTCTCCCCTTCTCCGTGGGTTTGTGCCCCTGTTTCCCCCACTGTCAGCTCCTTTGCTTCCCTCCCTCCTTCCCGTTGCTGTTGCTTCCTGCCGCTACTTCTTTCTTACATATGCATCCCAAACGTTATTAGATCCGTAGACCATTCCCGCCGTGCCAACTCTTGCCTATTCTGACTTCATGCTTTCTGTCCTTGTTTCTGTCTCAGGTTCCAGCCACGACCCGTCCGACGTGTTATCTCGCTCTCCTTTCTGTACCCTATGTGGTTTCCGTTTGTTTTTGTTTTCCCCTTCCTCCTTTTTGTTGTTTTCCCGCCTGCCATCATTCCCAGAACGTTCTCCCCTGATCGGTCCCCCGTGCTGCCTCACCTTCGCTACCCCATCAATTGATCACATCCCATCACGTATTGTTCGGTCTTCTATGTACTATTTTTTTTTTATATTTGTTTTTTTTTTTTAATTTTTTTTTTTTGTTTTTTTTTTTTTTTTTTTTATATCATTTTAACATTATTTTTTTGTTTATATTTTTCTTTTTTTTTTTTTTTTTTTTTTTTTTTTCTTTTTCTTTTTTTTTTTTTTCACTTGTGCCCCGGTGTTTGTTGGCCCCGGCCCCTATCCCGCCGCCGCCAGAAGCGAGTTCACCCCGACCCTTATCACAAAGTATCCAATCAAAATCTTTTCGCCGCCTTCTTTGTCTCCTGGCTCGCTTTCGGGCTTTTTTTTTTGCCGCCCCCTTTTTTTCCTTGCCCCTACTTTTCCCCTTGCCCTTCCTCCTACTGACCCATTCGGACTTTACCTCCCACTCTTTCCCCAACAACCACCACCTTTTACCACCCCGTCTCCTACGTGGGCCCGGCTACATCCGCTCCCGGTCTGCATCCTTCCCTTCATCTACCTTTCTTTCAACCGCCATTTTTTTCACCTTGTATGCTCCTACTGCCGCCTTCACCCGTACCCCATCCTCTCCCTGTCGCCTGCCCCTCGCCCGGCCCTTCCGGCTCTCTCTTTCTCCCCCGCCCTTAATAAATGGCGCGTCTCTCGTCCGTTCCGGTGCCGTTTTCCCCTTGACCACACAGTCTGTCGCCTGTCCGCTGTCTTGGATCGTCCTATCTGCGTTTGCTTCTTTTATACGCTGCCGTCGCCCCCTTGGTGCGCTGTCCCGTAACACCCCCCCTCCCTTTGCATCTGAAAAACCATAGCCTAATCCCTTTCCGGTGTTTCTATAATAATTATCTCCTTGTACTAACCCCTCGTTATACACACCCCCCCCCCTCCCTTCAATTTAGCTGTCCCCAACAATTGCGTCGGCCGGACTAGACGCTATACAGACGCCTTGCCAGTGGCGTTCGACCTCCACCTCTTCGCCAGGGCCCAGCCCCCCTCTGCGCCCCCTCGCCACTCCGTATCCCCTGCCATCACCCATGCTTTCCTCGTCCCCCTGTCGTGCGGCGCTTCCTGCCTACCCCTAATACGTTTCCCACCGCGTTTCCATCACTCTCCCCTCCCGTGCTCCGAGCCGCCCTTTTCGGTTATCCCCGGTCCATCCTGTCCCCCTTTGGGACCCCCTCCGGTCTCCATGGCGGGTTTTCCTGGGGCGTCCCGTGCCTCCTAATCTAGCCTTCCACCGGTGCCGTATGGGGAATCGCGGTTCGCGCGTTGCCCTCTCCTTAGTTCCCCACTTCTTCCGTTCCCCTCATCCGCGTCTAAAGCTCCCGCACGTCCCTTCCCCCCCCCCACTCCCCCCTACTTTTCCCCCCTTGCTGCCCCTGGCTGGGCTCCTAAACGGTCCTTTTTCAGTGCCGCCACTCTTGCGCCTGCTTTTCTGCTCCCTGTCTGCCTCCACCGCCCCCACTGCACTCTCTGCTCCTTTCCCACCCTTCTTTCTGCTCTACCATCCTGTCTATACTTTGGCGCTCCCCCTGCTCTGTGCCGAGTCCCGCCCACACTGTGCGTCGCCTCTCCTGGACGGCCTCCTCTTCCATGTCTTTTCCTGCTCGTTTTCCCTGGTTTTCCCCTTGCGGTTCCTTGCTTTTCTCCCCGCCCCTCCCGTGCCGCCTTTCGTCCTGTCCTTCCTTTTCTGCCGTCCCCCGCTCCCGCCCCGCCCCTCCTCTGCCTTCCCTTTGCCCTGGTCCGGCGTCTGCCCCCTGCCGCTCACCTCCTCTGTTTCCCGCCCCGCGCTCTCCGCCCTCCACCGTCCGCCCCCCCCGCGCGCGCTCGCCCGGGCCTCTCCAGCCCTCATCATTGGCCTCGTTCCCTTTTGGGGCTGCCCCCCGTGCCTCCTGGGCGCCCTCTCTCCGCCCTCGTTGCCGCTTCCCCCCGGGCCTGCGGGCCCCCCCCTCCTCCGACCTTCCTGGGTGCCTGGGCGCGCCCCTCCCCTCTGTCCTCTCCGCGTCGCCGCGGTCCTCGCTTCCCTCTTGGCGCTCTCCCGCTCTGTGTCCCCGTGCGCGCCGCCCCGTGCTCCTCCCACCCCCTTTTCCCGCCGGCCGACATGCCTCCTCTGTCTCTCCCGCCGCGCCCCCTGCTCCCCCCACCCCCCCGGGTCCCCCGTTTCGCTTCCCTTTTTTCCCTTTCCCTTTCCTCCCTCCCCGTTCCCCGAGCCCACTTCCCCCCCGTTCTCTCCTGCACCGCACACTCCCGCGCCCCCCCCCCACGATTCGCGTCTGGCCCTGCCTGCCATCCACAGCCTCCCCCCCCATCCCTTTTCCCTCCACCAGCCTTTCGGGCCTGGTTTGCGGGTCTCCCTGCCCCTGGCCCTCTGTTCCCTCCTCCCGCTGACCCCCTCCCCTCCTCTGCCCCGCGTCCTTGAGACTGTCGACCTGCTTCTTCGCCCTCGCTTTCCCCCCGCTGGGCGTCTTGGCCTCGGCCCGCCGCCCCTTTCCGCTGCGCTTTTTCCCCCATCCCCCACCACCTGCCTCCCCTTTCCCCCCAACCTTTGCCTTCTGGCCCCTCAGTCTCCATCACCCTTCTCTGGCGGTTCATTTTAGCTCGCTCTTCCCCCCTGTCCCATAAGGCCCCTTGGCTGTCGTATTCGCATTCTCTGCCCGCCCACTTGGACGCGGAACCCCCTCACGTGTTCCTCTCGGTGAACATCAATGAACCGCCCCCTCTTGCACCCCCTGTATGCCTCCCATGCTCCGCCACACTTCGCCCCCCTCTCCCGCATCTTGTCCCGCCTGTTCCGGAGTGCCGCTCCCCCCTGGTGCTCCGGTCCTGATTTCACTCCCCTTCATGTGGTCTCACGCTGGCCCGGCACGAGTCCCGGTCCACATAAAAAGACCTTCCGCGTGCCGTTTTGCTGCCGCTCGGCGGACGAGACACTTGCCCCGACCCGTCGCGCTCACCATGTCTTTAGTCCCAGGCTCGCCCTTTGCCTTTCCTCCTCCTTTCCGTGGCTGTCCTTTTGCGTTGCCTATCTCACCTCTGCTGTTCTACAACCCTCTCACACTCCTGTGCGCCCTCTCACCCAGTTTTTTCGCTGTCCCGACCTCTTGGCCGCGTTCCCCCTTTTGCTAGTTGGCTCGGCATTTCCCCCCGCTAATGGCCCTTTCGTCTTGCCCACCCCCCGCGGGATCCTCTCGCCGCTACTTCCTTCCAAGCTTCCCACTTCCTCCCCGGACCGCCGCCCTGCCCATTTGCTTTCTGCCACGCCTTCGTGGGCCCTCTCCCAACTCTTTGATCTCATCCCGCCCACCGGCCTAGCCCTTCCACTTTTTCTCCCCAACCCTCCGATTCTTTCGGGCCTTCACCGTTTTACCACAACCCCTCTCCCACACCCCCTTCTCTCAGCATCGCCTCCTGCCCGGGTGGTCCCCCGCGTTTTCTCGCGCTCTTTCTGCTGGGCCCCCACCTTGGCAGACTACCGCGGTCTGTCCTACTCCACGCTTCTGTGCCCCCCCATCTTCCCCGGAGCCCTGGAGGCCCCTGGCCGCCGTTCCGCCTTGCCGTCTTTCCCAGGCTCGTATGTGTTCCGAATTCTTCGGGTGGCTCTCCTCTCCTCTTGGCACCCTCTCCTCCCAGCACGCCGCCTCTCACAAACCGGCCCTGTCGGCGGGCACTGCCGGCTGCCTTTCCTAGCGGTCCTTTATATTCTGGCAAGGCACCATGGTCCCGCGGGCCGTGCCCTGAAGCCTCGCCCTGAGGTTGGACACCTGCCCCGCCACCGAAACGCCCCGTGCCTCCCGCTCCCGCCCCCACCGCTCGCCCCTCTTCTCCCCAGCGCGCCCTCCATTGCTCTGCCCGCCTCCATCCCTCCGACCGGAGCCCTCCGTGCCGGGCTTTGCCTCTGGCCCTTGGCCCGTCCTTTATGCCCGCCGCCCCACGTCCTGCCTCTCCTGTTTTCTGCCCCCCGCCCCCTGCCCGCCCCTGAGCCCCGCCTCCTCTCGCCCCCCCTTGCCTCTCCTCCCTGGCGGCTTCCGCTCCGGCCCTCTCGCCGGGGCGGTGTTCTGTGCCTGCCCCACGCTGCGGTCCTACTCACGACAAACCCTTCCTCCTGTTTGCTCGCTCGCGCGCGGCCATCTTCTCTCTCTTTCCTCTCCTCCTTGGATCATCTTTATTTCTAGTTAACCCATTTATAGGAAGGACAAAATTTTGTTCTCTGCACGGTGCCCGTTGTCGTCTCCCCTCTTAACATCCGTTGCTGGCACACCACCTGTGTGTATATCTATTATTTTTTTCTCTTCTTGGTTATTGTATCTGTTCCC
>JABUQX010132348.1:0-22500 GCA_015478945.1 Trachelipus rathkii
GAGAATTAGTAGAATATAATGTTTACTTAATACTCCCGGAGCTTGTTGCAGTATTTCTTGAAATGATATTACCTAGTCTTTTTGATTGAATGGTTCCTTTTTGGGAACTGTTACTAAAATCTCGCTTAGGGCTTGTTGCCTATTTTTCCTTGAATTAAATGTTCTCGTCTTTGAATGACATGTTCCTTATATTTAATACGGTAATTATGATAAATCTCTATCTCGAGTGTTGCCTATATATACTTTGTGAAATGTTCCGCTTGTTTTTGATGCCAGGGGTGTTAATTTAAAATATGGTAAACGGCCTCGCTCATGTTTAAATATTAATTCCTACGGAGCTTGTGTATATAATATATGATAATATATATATATCTATCTGAAAATGTTCTTTAGTTTTGTATAAATGACAGGTTATACCTTATATATTCAGTAACCTGTTCTAATCTCCTCGAGCCTGTAGCTATATTTCTTGGAAAATGTATCTGTATTAAGTAATGACAAGGTATTTACTTTATTTAGGGAATACCTGTTTCTAAACTTTCTATCTCGGAGCTTGGGGCTGATAATTTATCAGTGTGTAGCATGCGTCTTGCATTATATCTTGATAGTAATGATAGCACATAGACATGGTTCCCTATTATTAGAGATACTGTATCGACAAATATTATGAGTTTTCAATCTTACGAACGCACTGTGTAAATCAAAAAGTAGTGATTGTTGCGAAATATAGTATCAAGTGCGAGAAGAGATGATCTATGTTTGGTCATTAAAATCAAAGTAGGTACTACTCATATTAGATAGGAGATATCTGTCTGGGAAACGAGACAGGTATAACTGCTCACTCTCCTTACGCAAGATGCAATATTAAAATATTAGTAATAGAGTGAGAAGTTTTAGTAACAGGGAGAGTTGCATTGTTCTTGAATGTAGATTAGTAGTAACGCTGAATGTTACAGTAATTGAATATATGATTGCTATTGATTTACACGGCACATGAAATTATATTCGGTGTTTAGTGTATATATCTTCTTATAAATATAAGCATATTCTGTTAAATTTTTGCATCTTCTTGAGAAATCACGGATACATATAGATGTCTACAAAGTTATTTTTATGAATACTTCGGATTGGCTTATAACTTTTAGTTAGGATTTTTAGTAATGTATCTATTTTCTGTCTCACTGACTTGGGTCTCATCTCTAGGAACTTCTATATTCGCTCAGGATACTAGATAAAGTAGTATTATTTTTTTAATACTCACGATCTTTTCACTGTACAATTACTATTATTTACTAAGTCATGTTATTATGGAAATATATTATACTATTTTTATATGCCTCCAAATATTTAGCTAGAGAGAATAAGCGATCGGACTATACTAAGATTGCTCGTTGCACAGGTTACTTCCAAACTTTGTAAGCTGCTGGGACGTAGAGAGTGCTATTAGCTAGAGTATGTTGGATAAAGTAAGATGGCTGCTAAGCAGTTGGATAATGAAGAGGCTTGAAGGTTGAGTTGTAAATAGAATAGAGACTTGCTAGGCTAGATTGGAATGAAGAATCTAGCATGCATGTTTGATAAAGTAAGTAGCGGCTGGCTTTTTGTGGATAGAAGAGTTGTATGAAGTAGTTGGATAAAAGAAGAGTTTTATGCTCAGTTGAGATGTAAGTACAGATGTTATGATAAGCAAGGAATATACTGTAGGAAAGAGGTATATAGAGCGTGCGGCTGGTGGAATTAATGAACAGTAATGGATTATATTATATAAATGATATATGGCATGTATGGTAAGTAAGAGACAAGGGTAGCTGCTGAAGATAGTGGGATATTGCAGGCTGTTGATATAATATAGTATATATATGAAGGTATTTTGTGCTATAGATTAGATAACTGATATATAGTAGAATAGCTGTAGCTATGAATATGATTTTTCCTATATATTATATATCTATATATTATTTACGAATTGTGTTTAGTTATTAATTCTAAAGAAGCCACCAATTTAGCAAGTAATAGCTATATATATATATATTCTATCAAAATTACTATAATTCATTTCACTCTCTATAGCTATTTCTGTTTACTGTAATTTCGATTCACTAGGAGGATAGAAGAATATTTGTACCTATGTAGCCGAGTATAATAGACAGCAGCTAAGTATTCGAGTCGTAAGGTGCAAATAATTATATATGTGCGATAATATCAGTATATATAGCAAATATAATAATATAATACGTAATCGATATCATCAGGAAGTCTTAAAAATTGATATTTATTGAAGAAAATTTGATAAATTCGTTGTTGTTGAGTATGGACTCAGTATTAAACTATCACTCGCTAATGTTATAGAACTATGTGATACCGTATATTGACTTATAAGTTTATGTAATGTAGCAACAAAATATAACGAGTAAGAGTCGATGAAAATTAGATCACATCTCTGGGCATATACGATACTACACGATAAAACTCTTAATTTTATGTCTGTATTATTATAAAAGACTTATTTATATAATTCATCTGTGTTTATATGCTAATTATCATTATCTTTTTTATAACTTTATAATATATACTATATTTTTATTATTTCTAATATTATTTTATTTATTGTTATTTTTTTTATTTTGTTTTATTTTATTTAATTTTTGTTGAGGTAGGGAGGGAATAGAGATAGGTTAGGATGAATGATATAATAATAATCATTTTCTAAATAAATATTTTTATGAAAAATTTAGTGATATCAATATATTTATAGTAAGTGTGATAATGTTCCTAATAATAATGTGGCACATAATAATATAGAATTTTATTTTTATTAATATAGATATGATAGCTGTTTATAGAGTAAGTATTATCTATATTACTTTATATTATATAGTTATATATATATATATATATATATTATATATATATATACTATATCTATCTATATATATATATATTATATAATATATATTATATATTAATTGTATAATATTATTTATTATATATAAATATAATATTATATATATATTTATATAAGTATTTTATTAATTATATATAGTATTATATATATATTATATTATTATATATATATATATGAATAGTGGCTAACATGCGGTATAAGTATTTTTTTCTTGTCTATACTCAACTTATGTCAAATAGTCTGTAGTATAACCAATTTTGTAGTATCGTGGAAGAGGCAGTTCTGTTTGATGAGCCAGTGGAGGTGATGCTGCCTTTGGTAGATCGAAAGATAGAGCTACGGCTCTTTAGCGGTAAGTTAATGTCTTATCAGATCTCTTTGTAGGCCGAAGGAAAATAGCTCGGCCTCGTTTGGCAGGCTTCAAACGACTAATCGAAACGACATGCCGTCCGTCCCATAAGAATAATTGTAATCTTGTAGCTTAGCACTTATATCCTTTGAAGTATCTTGCTTATGATATAAGGATATATATGAATATAATAGGTGTTATCACAAACTCTTCGATATGTACGTAATTGCACGAAAGAAAGACAATGGTACCAGTTTGAAACTTACGGCAGGAATATGTATGATGATATAGCTAGCTTGGAGGATTGAATGATGAGTGGAAGCTTGTACGGATGATATCAATTATTCATGTGATCACTTAAGCATTATTCATGCAATGTGTATTGCATAAGAAGTCTCTATTTCTAGTATGCTTGAATATATAGATAAAGTTCCAAAGGTACTAATAGTGGCGTATTTTCTCACGTTACTTATAGGCTTATGAAAAGGAGATATATCCGGAGATCTCATCAGGAATTGAGCCGATAGACTGTAGCCATTGATAATAGTATGGAAGAGAGAGTAATACTTACAGTTTTATGTGATTTATATCATGGCTAGTGTATGTACATCATCTTCAGTGATCGATTGAAACCTTTCGAATTGCAAATATTGACTGAAGTGAATGGTAAGCGCTAGTCCGAGAGTAACCTGTGAAATCAATCAGCGTATTTATATATATAGCTCGGTGAAGAGATTACATCTCTTCAAAATTGATGTCCTACTATACTGAAATTGCGATGTAAGTATGAATACTACAGAATACATTGATATCAGGAATAGACATAACGTATATATAATGACAGAATTCATAGAAAGTCGTATTCACTAGATAGTGAATTGCTTACTGTATCTACACTTAGTGTTACTTGCCTAATTAGCATACGCGAGTATAGTATTATTACTATGTAGACTGGAGTTGACTTATCTAGTATTTAGCTAAGGTGGTATGGAATGGTATAAATGTCCCATACATGTCTGATTATGACTTCCGTTATCTAAAATTATGTGATGATATTATCTCAATAGGGACCTACAGTGGCTTAACCAGTGGGGAGAGGGGGGGGGAGCTAAGGTGGGGCCTATTGGCCCCTATATATCATTATATATATATATATATATATATATACCCTAGTGAGGGTAACACCAAAGCTAAATAAATTATTAGTATCTAATATATCTGTTTAATAATATATATTATATATACAGTATTATTAAATATTATAATATTATATAATTCGTTACCGCATGTCAGTAGAACAAATATCATAATAATATCCTATTAGTTAAAACTAAACTAGAAGCATCAGAGAAAAATATGCACATTAGAATTTCCATAGCAGATTTTGAAGAAATATGTGTAAGTCGTATCAGAAGTCTTAGGGTAATTAGTAGAATTAGGCTCGTAACTAATATCAATGATTAACAAAGTTCCAAAAATACAGACCAACATTCCTATTTTACCTATAGATACGTCACACAAACTTATTATTATGTATACTATTACCTTTTTATACCATATTATTATGGATGTATTTTGAATATTGAGACATTAGGTGAAAAGAGCAGTATTATTATAAATCAATAGTAAAGATATATTATTTCTTCCTTGCAATTTTCATACCGAAACAGTGTGGGTAATGTGCCATATGAGATAGATTAAAAGATTGTGTAACATTTTTATCACAAGGAAGATCTTGATAAGCGCTAATGTAAGATAGTAAAAGCTACCATAAGTTTATATTAACTGATAGATTATAATATAAGTGAGACTTAAATGGATAGTTATTAATAGTAACATAGGCATAACAGCTAGATTGTAACCAAAATGAACATAGGCGGACAACTAAAATTAATCCTGTTATTCGCAGAGTCAGAATTTTAATATCCCAAAATTTTAACTTGTCTATAGTCAAATACTAGCAATTATTTAGCTACGTGAGTCTACTAGACGTTTACGTAGACAAGAAGCTTTCCTAAAAATAAGTATACTTCTGAAAAGCTACTTGAGAATACTATTTGAGATTGAAAGATCTATACTGGCCTTGCCCTCTACTCACTACATACACTTGAAATAATTAGACTTATATAAATATCATGTGAAATATGTTATCATCGGTAATTTTGACTCACTATAATATATATAAATGCATATATATCCTACATCTATGACCCTGAGTCGATTAAAGTAACAATTTATAGAGTAAGATGATAATTTTAATAGTATATAATTTATATAAATTACTATAATCATCTTACCTACACCCATTTTTTCACGTTAAGAAATTTATATATTTTGACATGATCGAAAACTTTAAAATATTATATATATATATATATATATATATATATATATATATATATATTATATATTATTATATATATATATATATATATTTATATTATAATATTATATTAATAAATATATATATATTAATATATATATTTATATAATATATATATATATATATATATATATATATAATTATATATATATATAAATAAATTATTAAATATTATTATTATGTATATATATATATTATACTATATACTATATTTATATTATATATCATTATATTATAATATATTATATTAATATATATATATATATATATATATATATTATATATATATATATATATATATAATATATATTATTTATATATTATATTATATAATATATATATATTTATTTTAATAAAAAAGGGACCAGGAGACTCCTACTTAATGAATTGAAAAAAAAATATTTGAAGAAAAGAATATGAGGAGTGTTTCAAAACTCTAAGATATATGATGCAATGAGGATAAGGAATTGACATAGTGGTTTAAATTAAGTATTTGGGTCGAATAGCTGAGAAATGAGAAAAGACGAGTGTGAGGATAGACTAGTTACGTATTATATACCATCTCTCCTTGAAGGAGAAGTATATGAGCGATTATAAATTAAATAAATATAAAAAAAACTAGTATCAGTGTTATAGTAATTGCTCTATTATATAATTAAGGATTCGATAATGTAATCTAGTTCAATTCTGATTAGTGAGATGTTCATTGTAAGGATTAGGAGAGTTCATGAGATGGTGAGAAAATCTAAACTTCTTCTTTCTAGATCAGTAACATATATTAAGATGCCAAACTACTGCCAGAAATAAATTGCTCTCTGGACTATCTCAGTACAGTGATATGGAGGGGCAATACGATGATCTTCCATGTATTGAGCCATATGGAAAACTACCTGATAGAGTTTCGGGCTCTTAGAGTGCAGAGATTACAGAAGGCAGGAATCCTAGAAATCTCGAAGCTTGAATTGGCCCTTCTTGAAAGATTGTTCAATGTTCGAACCCTGAAATATCATATGTCCTTCCCCAGAGTAAGCCTCAGGAGAAGCTTGATCTTAATGACATACACTAGGTATGTTAGAGACATACTATGAGTGAACATTAAGTTGAATGTGTATGTACGTTTCGAGCTGACTGAAGGAGTGATTTGCTAGGAAATTGAGTGATGAGAGATATTAGAGAGTTGATGAAAGTATCTACTAGAGTTGAAGATGTTTTGTATGACATTAATTAAACGGTATCACCGATATACGTTTCCGAGATTTATACTATTGTGCACGGGAGTAAGTTTGACTATCGCATATGAGAAACGAACTAGCTCTCAGAGAGATAGTAGAGTAGATAGTCTTCTATTCAACGTATAGCTCTCGCAGACAAAGACGCATATGTGGTACACTGTATGTATGCGAACGTAATATTTTACGCCATGTAGGATAATGCCTTCATAAAGGGAGATAGAGATAGATGGTCAATAATAAATATGCATCTCAGACAGATATGTTATTCTGCGTCCTATAGATCAGGAATGCATAATTTGATGCAGTATTCTGTTAAGACAGAAAGACATGCCATTGCTGTCCGTATCACTTTTTTGCTTTGATATTCCTACTGTAGAAACTCTGAGACGAGAGGTTTGTGATCGAGGTCACAAAACTGACATCCTATAGTTTCAAAAGATTTTACGCCTGTCGCTATGCTGAGAGAATCAAGTGGCTAGTCTGATAATAGTAGGACATCAGCCATAGAGTAGTCTATGAATTTAGAATAGAGTCATCAAGAGGGAGTTTCAGGCGTAGAGAAATTGCCTGAGACATGACGAATTCGCGTAGTAGCTCAAGTTGTTGTATCTCGCTTTCTACGCTGAAGAACACTCATATAGGGTTATTCACTGCTATT
Organism: Trachelipus rathkii; assembly: GCA_015478945.1. Lineage (NCBI taxonomy): Eukaryota > Metazoa > Arthropoda > Malacostraca > Isopoda > Trachelipodidae > Trachelipus > Trachelipus rathkii. The sequence goes on from JABUQX010132348.1 coordinate 7,528, forward strand.
GTCCTCAGATAAGCCAACTCAAATGAACAGGTGATGAGACGGGATGACATCGCAGAATAAAAAGAAAGAGTTGAAGAGTAGTATCTGCAACTGACTGATTCTGCTTCGACTGAACGAAGATGTGATTGAGACGGTGTAACATAAAGGCAAAGAAAAAGAAAGTTTATGGCGTCCCTTGTGAGTGAGTCATAGATTTATCATTAGATTAGAGAGATAGCTTCAGTATTCTTTCTGATGTGAGCAATATAAGTAATTCCTTCGATCTTTCCCTTTGGAAGAAAATGAGTGTCTACACTTTGTCGAATGTATGCCAATCGATATAAGTTAAAGACGAGTGTTGTGCAGAGAGAACCAAGAGAGTAACTGCGGTGTATTAAACGTACGGTTAAACTAATCGATGAATCCAAGTACACATCACATATAGAAGCAGTCTGCGAAATCTCGATGGGATAGAGTGTGTACTTGAAATGTTATGACGATGATGGTTTCTGACAAGAGGAGAAAGAAGGTGACAACATGAAGAATATCAGTTTTTGTACCACATAATATAAGTATGAAGAGATTTATGTACTTAGTAGAAATTGAACCTTATTTTTCTAGGAATTTGAGAGACAGAGAATTTGACAATGAAGAAGCTGAAACACTCGAACCATGGACATTTCTTCATGTTCTGGAGTTTATGAAAAAATTTACAGCTCATCTAGGAGAAGTCGTGAAATAAACGAAGAAGCCGTGATAATAATAGGTCATATTTAATGCGTGAAATGTAGTGGCTCAGCATTTTATTCATATCCAATATCAGGCATAGAACCGTATTCTAAAAACAGTGATACTTATATATATTATATAAATATTATATATATTATATATATAATTATATTATTATTATTATTATTTTAATATAATATATATATTTATATATATGATATTATTATATATAAATATATCAGTAGCTATGAATTAGAGAGTTGTAATGGCAGTCTTTTCGATGTCCTACGGTCGTATAGGATATATGATGGTATGCTTCTCTTGTAAGGTTCTATTTTGCTGAGAATAGTGATTACCATATATGTATAGATATTATGTGAAGAGCTTTGAATGTGAGGAGAGCTGGATATCCAATTTCCTTATTAGTAATGTATTATACAAAGATTGATAGTTATCACAAAGTGACCTCCAGGTTCTGGGTTTTTCTTTGGCACCAGATGAGAGTGGAGAACCCAGATAGACTTGGTAAGGACTCTAGAATGATTCCAATTATTACATTATAGAGTGTCGAATTACTGATTATGACTATGTACTTCTTAGTTTATGCTCAGGTAGAAGACGGCAGAGGTCTGCTCAATAAGGACTGAGGATGTAGAACAGGTTCCTTAGTGAATTAAATTTGAATGGTTCGTCAATGTCAATTGGGTGAGTTAACAAAGGAAACTCCTGAACTAAAGGTGAAGAGTTTGAGATGATCTACAATCATGTGCTTTGATATGTAAGTGAATAGGTTTCATGTGGAAATGAGACTATGAAGAGAATCATTAAGAAGAGACCGTATTTATGTGTCTTGATACAGATGATTTTCTATCTCACAATTGATTGATTATATATTGTGAATGGTGTAGAAAATCCATTACAATGCATATATTGCTGGCTATATTTAATCACGATAGTGCAGTCATACAGATTAGAAAAGATACCTAATTGCCTAATTAAATACTCTCAAGACTGAAGCTTGACTTAGAATACGATGTCTATAATTGTCACGCATTATAATAATACAGTACATGACAGAATAAATATATATCAGTGGTCAGGTTGAGTAACTACATTGGCCGCTAGATACATATATAGTACTATATAGATAAAGATCTAATATAGGTAATAATGGGACATAGTATAGGGTAAATAACATTGAGATGTGTAATGTAGTATTATACTCTGTATGATCTGTTATTATTGATGGCAATTATTAATTCCTGTGTGATCTCAATTATAGTATAATGTAGTAGTAATTTATGCACGCGATTATTATTTATGTTCTATTGTAGTATATTTAGTTTGGGAGCTGATTATTATGCGTTATCCAGCAAATATCAGCTCAGTCTAATCGTTTCTCGTTATATCTATTACCTCGTTATGGGTATGTGAAAGATTATGTAGATCTCTCTTAAAAGAGTTGGACGAAGACTAGTTAGGGCTGACTCCAGAACGTTAGATTTATCTCACCATTCTCTGTCAGCGTCATGTGCTCTGACTATGCGTCATTGCTGTTTTGTGTAGTGATAGTATATATTGGAGATCTGTGAGTTATCGATTGATATGGAGTCATTTGGACTCTAGGCTAATTAATTAGACTGAAGTGTCTCATCTGAGTTAGTATTCTAGTTGTATGTAGTTGTATGTTAGTTATCTGTTATGTTGTTGTATGTTGATTGTTGTTGTTAGTTAGTAAGTATTACTCTTGTCTGAGTCAGTCTCTTATTATATATTTTATATGGCTATAGTTCCTAGTATTATATGACGTCAGATTCATTACATGTTGGATTCGTATGTTAGTAGTTGGAGAGACTTTACAAAATTTTGCATTTATATCGGATGTATTGTCTTCTCTCTATTTTTGATTATGATATATTCCACACCATAACGTTAATGCATTCTCATGCAATATTGTCACAGATTTGATTAGTAGTTTCCATACTGTACATAATGTATTAGACATAAATTCGTTTAGTAGAATCATCTCAGTTCACGTTGCTCACTATCTGCACGTAGATTAAGGTATAAGAACGATCAACCGTACGTCTTCGAGATTAAAGAGATAAAATAATACAACTTTAGATCACATGCAGATGATATCTGCAGAATATAGATAAAAGATACAGATCACTACGAATGAAACTAATAATAATAATAATAATATAATAATAATAAATATAATTATTAGAGGAAAATCATGACAGAAGATCGTAGGAAGTACTAATAAATATCGTCTTTTCCGAGAATATTATTTTTCACCTAAAGATGGAACTGTCATTAATAATAATAATAATATAATAATAATAATAATACTAAGAATCTAATTAAACAGTGTTGGAATCAGGAAGTCCGAGAATCACGGGATGAGATTTACATACTGATCCCGCAGGAAATGATATACTCTAATCTTTTCATGCTGAATGAGAGGATCAGTCTAGCGTAATTCATATTACGTCAGTACTAGAATGAGTATATTTTTTACTCAATAGTAAGTAGTTTGAATATTCTTCTATACTTTAGACGATCTAATTAGCTGGAAGTGAGTTAATACGTACTGAAGACTATGCAGCACCAATAAGATAAGTAATAGAAGACTAACCAAGCTGATATAGTGAAACATGCACTGCAGTCAAAGGATGAGAAGTAGTGTTTATTTACAGTAATCATATAATATATATGTGGTTAGAATAAATTTAAATAGAATAGTAGAGACAGTCAGTTAGGTGGGATAGAGATTAATTTATTCTTATCCTTAATCTTTCAAACAAGTAAGTTTGATAGTTCATAATCCAATATTCTTAGGTCAGTCCCAGTGGAAGATAGGACTAATAATCTGATGAGTAGAGCTAATCAGTATGGATGGTGAATCTAGCCTCTCATGGTTAGAATAGATAGAGATGATCTAGGTACTTACTATTGTTGATTGGAAGAGCTGCTGGACTCACTTAAATGAGATAAGGAAGAAGATCAATTAAACCTCTTTGTAGGAATCGGAGAAGATAAATGACTCAGATAGGCTAATATTATGATAGAGATAATCAAGAAGCTGCCTCTTGGTAGTTAGAAAGGATAATAATAAGACAGTGACTCGTATAACGATAAGCTAATTGATAGTCAAGTAGATGAGATGAGAATACAATGCTCTCCTAGTAAGGTAATGATGAATAATAATAAATATATATATAATAACCGGAAACTCGAGTGTAATAAGACAACCATTATATGTAGGTTAAGATAATGGTAAATAAGATATCAAGTCCTCTATGAATTAGTCATAAAATCCTATAAGCTAAGAGAACGAAGCATAGGGATTCTTATACCTACATAACACAATCTAATACGAGTACTTATCAGAATTATGTAGAGGTGGGTAATAATCTTGTATGATAATACATACTATACTAGACTATAAGTAATTGCCCTATAATAATACCGATAACTATATACGGATAGACGAAACTATTGAATTAGTTAGTCTCAAGTTATCTAATAATAATAATATACTGAAATACCTATAATAATATAAATCAAAAATTATTCTAGTATTAAATAATAATAATAATAATAAAATACTCAAAATTTATGTATTTGGTATGAATATATAATTATTAAAACCTTCCAACTGATATAAATTTATACAACATTCGCAGACCACAATATGCTATGTCTCAAATCTTAATTAAATAAGATGCTCTAATTTTGTCATATCCTTAACTTTCACTGCAAGCGAGCGATATTCAGAATAGAAGACATATTCTTGTGTTATCCCCCCCACTTTACTACCTGTTCTGGGTGAGAAAAACGGGGGATATCAAACTCACCTGTAACTATGCGTGATTTTTACTATTTTATCAATAAATCAGCTTATTTCTTATATAATTACCACTATACATAAATTCAATGGAATAGAAAAAATACTAATAAAGGGAAATACACATTATATTAAGATTAAAGATTCGTGCATTAATGTAGTCATCTCTCTTTGCAATGCTAAATCTAATATATCATACTAGTTTTTTACAAGCAAAATCTGCTTTTGCTGTTCCGATAATAATTAATTAAAAAAAAATAGAAATACTGTTATTTCTAAAAACAACACATTTCTTCTTAGGTTCAACTCTCGATACTATATCATTACTATCTATATTTACTATCTATCGTCTCTACTTACCTCTATATATTCTTCTATTCTCTCTCTCTCCTATCTCTATCTCTATCTATCTTATCTATAAATCTATACTATCTTATCTATAACCTATATATCTCTATATACTAATATCTATATATATATCTTTTCATATCTTACTATCTCTATATATTCTTATATTTATCCATTCGAGTAATTTTTCAAAACAGTATATGTCATTTCAATTATATCATCCATATATCTCTCACGACTAGCAATACTTTATACAAACATAAATACTTTCATAGTAATCATTGTATTAAATAAATGCTATATCAATCTTTAAGTAAATATTAAACAATACCAGAAATGGTATTCCACATAGTCTCCAAAGATTCAATCCTCCTAGAAAAACCATTAATAATTTCTCTGACTAGCAGCCACTCACACGATTATCACTTGAAAATCCCATCCAGAAAAGCTATTATAAAGACGACGTGTTATCCAATTTTACTACATCCACCCACATTCTTAAAAAAAGGACAGGAATTTCGTTTAACCAATCAATTCTGGTTCCGGAAAACTGCATAAGGCATATATTATATATACCTAGAAGAATCAGAAATAATAATTAAATTAATATTAATATAATATATATAATTATTATTTTAATATTATATATATATGATAGAATAAAAGTAATATATATATAATATATAATATAATAATATAAAATATTATTAATAATAATTATATAATATAATTAATTATAAATAAAATATATTATAATATTTAATAATATAATCTAATTAGAAATAATAATTATGATTAAAAAATACTAATATAAATAGATTATAGGTAGATGGTGTAGTATTGGATGTGTGTGTGATGTGTGCTTCTTGTGCGCGCGCTTGTTGTCCGTGTAGGTGAGGTCGTGTGTGGTGTTGTGTGCTTGTTTATATAGATAGTAAGTGAAATTTAAATTATTTGATGCGCATTCAATTTAGTAGTAAGATTACAAGGTAATTATAACGTGTCAAATTCGTAGTGATCAATGTGAACAAAAGTCGAATGGAGACAAAAAAATTTTTACCCTTCTTGATTTTTTTTTTTTTTCAATTTTAAAACTTTATTTAGATAAGAAAATTTACATTGTTTACATAGTACAATATTTTACAACTACATTATAGCACAATTAATAATAATAACAAAATAAATTTCCCTAGGTAAAATTTCAACCCCCCTTTGAACGGGTCTAATAATTGCTAACACAGTGTCGGTGTCCTTTGAGAGCCGAATATAATTAATACAATAAGTATAAAATGATAACAATAAACAATAATAATAAATAATATAATCATAATAATATAATAATAATATAATATAATAATAATAATAATTAATAATAATAATATATATAATAATAAATAAATAATAAATTTATAATTATAATATAATTATAATTATAATTAATAATTATAATTATATATTATAATTATAAATTATAATTATAAATAAGAAATATAAGAATAATAATATAATAATAATAATAATAAATAATAATAAAATATAATAATAATAATAAAATAAAATATATCTAATAATAATAATAATAATAATAATGATAATAAGAACAGCAATAAAAATAAGATTGATAATATTCAAAATAGATTTATTAATTAAAATTTAGTAAACCTAAAATCTTTTCACAATAACTAAATACAACAGTAATAGTAAAAAATAATAATATAATATATAATAATAATAATAATAATAATAATAATAAATAATAATAATTAATAATAATAATAAAATAATAATAATAATAATAATAATAATAATAATAAATAAATCATAAAAATAAAAATATATAATAAATAATAATTTATAATTATTAATTATTATATCAACAGATAATCAATAATATATAAAAAATAATAATAATAATAATAATCAAATGGTAATAATACATGAAAACAAATATTTGAGAAGCCGACATATCTTTCATGAGTCCAACTTTAATAAGGTAAAACTTCAATTACAATATCAATGGATATTTCAATAACAAATTAGAATTGACAAAGGATCAATATTAAATATAGAAATCAATAATATATAATAAAAATAATAATAATAATAAAATAATATCAATAATATAATAAATAATAATAAATTATAGTAATAATATAAAATAATAATAATAATAATAAAAATAATAATAATAAAATAATAATATATAATAATAATAATATTAGTACTTTTTAGTCAGCTGTTTTGAAGGTTCATTGGAATGGCAACCAAAATTCATTGAGTTGCCAATTTGTCCAATTAATTTATATAGCTTTTTTCTGATTTACCTTGTTAAAGATATAAGAGAAATTTCATTTTTTAATTCTCTCGAGGTAAATCGTTATAGACTTAGCACATTTATAGCTAACAGCTTGTCTAGCTTTTTTCTAACCTATAGAAAGGAGGATTTACGTGAGCATTTGTACTTTAGATTTATATCTCTTTTGAATTTGGTTATTAATGAAGTTTAGATATTAGGGAAGTACAATGCCCTTATTTGTAGTATTCTCTTGTGCTGTTCCTTTAATAAAGATAACTTCAATAGGTCTTCAAAATTGTAACATTTTAAGTTTTTTTTAATAAAGGTGTTGTATGCTCTAGAAGTTTTTAGTTGGGCTTAACAGTCGGATGAAGCGTTTTTGCATCAATATAACCGATTTAATAGCTGATTTGCTAGCTATGCCATAGACTGGAAGACAATATTAAATAGATGTGGGTGTATATGTGTGGCATAGTATTAATCTTCTTCAGATATATATAATGAATGAATTTTTCTTGCAATTTGACTAGCATGATACATATCTTTCGCTTAGTTTTCTACCTTCACTAGCTGGTTGATATGTTCTCTGAATGTCATTTTTCATCTAACGTTACCCCAAGTATTTTGGCATTTGTGACTCTTTTCACAAGTTAACTCCTTTAATTTTTATGTTGAAATTATCAGCTTTAGTTTTATTTGCTAATAATGATGTATGACGTTTTTTGCAGATTTAGTGAAAGTTTGTTAGAATCTATCCATGTTGTGATCTTTTTTAAGACGTCTGCTGCTTTAAGTGATAGTGTAAGCCTTATTTTTATCCTTTATTAATATTGAAATATCATCAGCAAATGAAACCAGTGAAGAGTCGTGTGAATTAAATACATCATTGGTATACAATGTAAATACATAAATGGGCAAGAATAGATCCTTGTGAAACACCGCAAGTTTTTGTAGTGGTTCAGAGCATGTTTCACCTATTTTCACATATGAGATCTTCCACTAAGATATGTTTTAAACCATTGTAGTGTGTTTCCCTTTTTTCCATCTTATTCATTTTGCCAAGTAGTATATCATGATCTATTGTAATAAAAGCTTTTGCAGATCCAATAATATAAGTGCAGTTGAAATTTTATTTTCTATATTTTCATTATTTTTTTTCATTTAAGGAAAAAGGGCTTAGTTGTTGATCTGTTCTTTCTAAAACCAAATTGAAAGTCGTTGATAATTATTATTCGTATTTATATAATTTATTATTCGATTTAATACTAGTTTTTCGAGTATTTTGCTAATGGTATGTGTAATTGAAATTGGTCTATAGTTTTTAGGATCAGTTTTATCACCCTTTTTATGTGCAGGTGTGACACGTGAGACTTTTAAGATTTCTGGGAAAATTCCCTTGTTAAATGAGATGTTAAAGAGATCTTTTAGGGGCGAGGGAATTATGTCAGCTATGATTTTGTAAATGTGATTGGGAATGGTATGAGTATCACATTTCTTATTTTGTAGTTCAGTAATAATCGCTTTGACTTCTGAGACCGTAACATTTTCAAATGAAAAGAGAGAACCGTAGTCTCCCAAATAGGTTTCAAATGAGGTATGCCTAAGTGGCATGTTTGATACATTTAGTTTGCCATTATTTACGAAGTAATTGTTAAGTTGTCATTACATGCGTCTGATAAATGACACTATTTGGCAGCCTAGATAAAATTAATTATATTTTTGCTCAGTTCCCAAGAATCCTCAAAACATGATCTGTGTGCGCATTGTTTTGAGTAGTTCATATCAAAATCTAATTCTGCTGTTCAACTTAAATTTAAAAAATCGATAGTACAGAAATCTATTATCAAGATCTACATTCATGTTCAGTATGAAAGGTTTATTTCCTCGGGATATATTGCTCATTAAGATGGTTATGGGTTATAGAACATCACATGAAAATATTCAAGGGTGGGGCAGTTATTCATTTGTAAAGAGTGGAAGTAAATACGAGAAAGAGGACTGAGGTAGGAATGCCACACACTGCTGCCCAACTGACCAAAAAGTGCTAATGAAGCCATTTAAAATGAGCCCTTCTAAACTTGTATGATTTTATGGTTGCTCGTAAGAAGTTTGCATCTACTTTATTTGATTTAGTGTTTAGTCGATGACAACAATTTTTTTTTTTTATGAATAAAATCGATTTCTGGTGATTGTAATGAAACAGAGAAAATGTCAGTTTCATGGATTTGACAAAATCGAGATTGTTTGTGATTGTGTCAGAAGCAATTAAATAATATTGCTTCTGACACATTCATCTTATAAAGTTCATGTCTGATGATTTGTCACATAGCAGAGCAATCAAGCTACTTTTATTCCAAGAACTAACCTTGAACTAGCAAAATAACCTCGACCTACAGGAAAACTTCGCATCATTTTAACTAGAACAAACCAGACATCACAGACTTTCTTTTCATCAAGATAACACATTTCACCACAATGAGAGTTGATCATTTGTGATTTTCTCAACGGGAAATTTTCAAATCAGTTTGTTTGGTCCTGTAACTTTACAACTAAGGTCTCAAGGCATTACGCCCTGTCATTTCTTTGTGTGAAGCCATGTCAAGGTTCTTTTTTTTTTTTTTTTTACAACTCTCATGAAGATTTACAGACTTTCAAGTAGATTTGAAGGCTAGAATCGATGCTGCTTTTGAAGACAAAAATGCTGTTATCCTGCGTTGTAAATATCGGGGGCTTGAATATCACCCATGTATTGTGCTCAACAATAAAGCGACTGAATAGCGTGCCATAACTCCAGGGTTATATCCGTTGTCCGGGTTCTGGGTAACAACTATCTAGAGAAATTCTCCTTCCTGAATAGAGCTATTGAAATGAGCTGTAAACTTTTTATAATAAAGAAATGTAATTATGGAAGACATGCATAGTGTTTTTTAGTTTAGGATATCGGAAAATACATTTTTTTTATTTTTTTTTATTTATTTTTTTTTTTATTATTATTTTTTATCTACGTCACCATAATTGGAAACTTAAGTAAGATTTCTATGAACAACCACACGTAAAATGATTTTTTTTTTTTTATGTACACTGAATTTTTTACCTCGGTGATCTAGTATTTTTTGGTACTTTCATAATTTGTCTTAATTAAATATAAGAATCATAAATTGTAATAATCAAATGAATACGTTTACATACAAATTTCATTGAAAATTAATATACACAAACAGTATCTGAAGAGTAAAATCAAACAATATATATAATATATATATACAATATATATATATATATATTATATTTGATAGGCTTAACGGGATATATATATAATATATAATATATATCTATAAGATATATATATAAATATATATATATATATATATATATATATATATATATATATATATATTATCCTAAAATGTAAGTGTTGATTTGATGGTTCATTTTGATGGAGTGAATGATTTGTCTCATAATTGATTTTAAATTGATTTTATTTATTTCACTTTTATTAATCTCGTTCTAAAGGTTGATTTAATTTTTGATTTTTGATTTACCTTTTCGACTTTAAAATGAAATAGTTTGTCTGTCTGTTGCGACCTTTTTGCCCCAAAATCTTACGTTCTTTTACTGCTCAACTTTATGTTTAATTCTAATGGCTGATTTAATACCCTTTGTATGTGTTTCTTTCTTACGTGTTATTTCTTCGTTCTTTTCCTCCATTTATATTGCGAGTTCTTTCCTCATCAGCTCCTCGTTAGTCGACAGAAAGGCCAGTCCCTTGAGAGGTTTCTTAATCGAGCAGGGCGTAGACCAAGCCAGATAAGACGTGTTGAGGCAGGGGACCTAAACCCCTAGGGACCGAAGTTCAACCCCATAACCCCACTCGAACAAAAGACGAACGTGTTGCACCAAAATTAAAACAGATCTTAGAGCAGGCACTCAATCAGGCGCGCTTTGTCGCCCGAACACGACAAAGGACAAAAGAAGTCGCAAAAAAAAGTCGCGATGTCAGGGATTTGTTGATCGCTCGGCGAACAAATACCTGTGGCCATTCAACTCACTTTCTTCTCTCTCTCTCTCTCTCTCTCTCTCTCTCTCTCTCTCTCTCTCTCTCTCTCTCTCTCTCTCTCTCTCTCTCTCTCTCTCCTCTTTTTTCTTCTCCCTCTTGACCCTCTCCTTCTAATCTCTCTCTCTCTCTCTTTTATTCTCTTTCTCTCTCTCTCCTTTTATTCTCTCTCTCTCTCCTCTTCTTCTCTCTCTCTCTCCTCTCCCTCTCTCTCTCTTCTCTCTCTCTCTCTCTCTCTCTCTCTCTCTCTCTTTTAGATTCAGGCTTTTAGGCGACTTCGCCGTCGCCCGTTCAAATTTGGCACCTTTTCCATTAGTAGCAGCAACTCCACAATGGCGAAATTTCGCTTCTCAAGCGTCTCTTGAGGAAAAAAATGTAGCAAAAATAAAAAATAAAAAAAAAAGAGGAAGAAAACGAAATGAATTGGGAAGAAATTTAATCTTATGGAAACAGATAGAAAACTTTTAGTGCATAAATGACACAACATACACTCAATTATCGATTGAATAATCTAACTTTTCTTAAACATGTCTTAGGTTTATGAAATGAACAATACTCATTCATTATATAATAATATATATAGTATATATATATATATATATATATATATATATTATATTATATATTTATTTATATTATATATATATAAGATAGTGACTTTATACGCTGAATATGACCTTTCTCTACTCTTCTTGAATCCAATCTTTTAGTTTCAACCTACATTTGTGACGGGGCTTTTGAATTCATGCTTGTTTACATATCTCATCCATTCTTTATTCAACTCTCAAATCCCAGACTTAACAGCTATGCTTCAATCTTACATTATTGCCCACTGTTCTGTTAAAGTCTGGAACATTAGTACATTTTCAAAAATGACGGTTTAATTATTGAACACTTTTCAAAATGGCGATCCTATAGATCGAAACCTTTTGCCTTGAACTGACTATATAGTATATTATAATTAATATATATATATATTATTATATATATATATATTATATATATCATATATACTATATATATAATATATATATATATATATATATCGTATATATATTGACTTTATTGACCGAGGGGAATTCAGTTGATATTATATATTTATACTTTAGCAAAGCTTTTGATAAGGTTCTCCCCACGTAAGGCTGATGAAAAAGTTATTGCAATGGTGTATAGGTGGAGTGGTACATGGTTGGATTAAAGAGGTGGTTGTGGAATAGAAAAGGTGTGTACAACTAAATGCAATAAGTCATGAGGGAAAGGTGAAGAGTGGTGTCCCCACAGATTCAGTGCTGGGATCAGTGTTGTTCCTCATATTTAATGATTTAGACTCAGGGACTTAAATGTAAGGTTTCTAAGTTTGCAAGAGATGATACAAACAGTGGCCACCACAGTTTAGGAATATTTTGGAATGGATGTCTAAAGATTTAGAATGATCTTGATAAACTTCTTGGGTGGGCAGATAAGTGGCAAATGATTTTTAATATTAAGAAGTGTAAGGTTCTTCGCGTAGGTTAATCAAATAAAAAGTTTTAACTTGCTATTTGAATGGGGATATGGCTTGAGTCTGTGGACCATAAAAAAGATTTAGGTGTGATTATAAGCAGTAATTTGAGAATAACTAATCAGTGTTTGGAAGCAAGGAAGAAAGCTAATAAGATTTTAGGTGTAATAAATCGCAATGTCGTTTATAAGAACAAGGAAGTTATAAGTAACTTGTATAATAGCTATGTTAGACCAGTATTAGAGTATTATGCACAAATTTTGGTTCCTTAATTAAGAAAATACATAGATATGCTGGAGAGAGTGAAACGCAGTGGAACAGATGATTTCTGGGTTTCAGAGTAGAGCTATGAGGAGAGGCTGAAGGAGTTAGGAATGTTTTCTGTAAAAGGAGATTTCTTCAGAGAGGACATGATACAAATCTACAAAATATTTATATCTATTGATAATAAGGAAACCAATAAATTCTTTCATAGTAGATTATAGACGGGAGACCAGGGGGCATAACAAGAAAATTAAGAAGAGGGAATGACATCTTGATATAAGAAAACATTCACTCAGCAATAGGATTGTTAGTTTTTGGAATGGTTTGCCGCAGAAGGTTGTTGAGTGCTGCTCGCTTGCAACATTAAAGAAAGGATTGGATAGGTATATATAGATGGTTTGGGTATAATATAGTAAATTTTGATTAAGCCAAATTGGCGGGTTTTTAGTTACAGTAGTTATTAAGGATAAACTGACGTTATGACTGAAACTTATTAAAGCTTGCAGTGTGGTTAGCATGTACCTTAGCTTAGTTTTTCTTCTTCTTTTGGTAGTAGACTAGGTGTATACTATGTAAGTTATTGACAAGCCCTAGGGTGCTGTATGGGTTTTGCATGATCATGTTGAGTGATTGGTTTTATATTCTACTTGACTGGAACAGTCTCGATAAGCCCATGTGGCGTCTTACTGTCTCTTTATTTGTTTGTTCTTACCTTCTTATATATATATATATATTATTATATATATATATATATATATTATATATATCTATATATATATATATAATCTATATAATATATATATCTATATATAATTATATATATATATATCACTTCATCTTATGTTAAATATTGCATATATCGCACTTAACAAGATATACAATAATCAAAGAACATATAAGGGCAATGTAAAGTCATAACGCTTTTTCGTTATTGAACTCCGCAAATGTTGGCGAATGAGGACAATATACCCGATGCCTTACCACTATTCCTCAACCCAAAAAAGTTGGATTCAAGGACAGTTTTTAAGGCAACCGAGCTCCCGTCAAGGCGACATCAACAGGTGTCCAGCCTCACCCTTCTCTACTACTAAATATGTTCAAGGGAAATATCGCATATCAATCGCAATTATATAAGATATAAACTAATTAATTATTTAAATTAAATTTTATAAATTGCGATTAATATGCAATACTTAACATCTAGCAAGGAACGGGGAAAGGACAGGCTGGACACCTGGTGATGTTGCCTTGCCGGGAGCTCGGTTGCTTTAAAACTGTTCTTGAAGTCAACTTTTTTGGGTTGGGGGATGGTTCAGTCGGAAGAGCTTTTTAGTTTGCTGGTATCATTAGTACATGCGTTAGTAAGACGTCACACAAGGCAATATTTCTCTTACTTCCCATCATATCTCTGAAGTTATTTATAACTTATTAATTGTGATTATGCGCAATCTTTAACATCTAAAATATAAAGGACGAGGAAAAAGGACAGGCTGGACACCTGGTGGTGTCGCCTTGAAGAGGGAGCTCGGTTGTTTTAAAACTGTTCTTGAATCCAACCTTTTGGTTGGAGGATGGCTAAGTGGTAAAGCATCGGGTATATTGTCCTCATCCAACATGCGGTGGTTCTAATCCAGAGAAGGCAGTTTTTCTTTACCTTCCACTTATATGTTCTTTGTTTGTTATGTTTATATATATATATATATATATATATATATATATATATTATATATATATAATATATATATATATATATATATATATATATATATATATATATATGACAAACACACTTGTGTACTTTGAAATTTTATATAGAACCATAAAGGATAATTTATAGTCTGTGAGATTCCATGTGAAAGTCCAGAACAAATCAATTTGTATCGCACTTCTCAATACAACTTTTGACCTCTTCTGACAAATGACCTTGTATGACCTGACCTTTGATCTAT
>JABUQX010132348.1:27500-42929 GCA_015478945.1 Trachelipus rathkii
GAGTATTGAGACAAGAGTTTAAATAGCAGGGTTCACCTAATAGCTTTAGTAATAGAAGAAATGAATTTATTCGGAGGAAAGAAAGTCCTTGGAGAAGAAAAACACCTAAAGGGAGACATGAGTTCATAAACGAAAGCTCAAAGATCTAGGCGCACTGACATCTCTCACAACGTCCCTGCTCTCGCATAATAAGAACCCTCTATGGGTTGACCCAGTCAAAATAAACGTAATCGGCATACTCCACTCTGGCAAAGATGAAACCATCGATCCTATAGGAACAGAAACTTATGTAGTGTAATACAAAGATTTGGTGATGGAGTAGAACCCCTGATGATTTAGATGACGTGTTAGAACACTGATGATTTTAATGTCTTGTTAGAACCCTGATGCTTTAAATGACGTGTTGTACCCTTGTAAAAAAAATCGAAATATAATAACAAGGAGAAGGATAAAAACCAGAGAAAAATAACTTATTTCTGTAAAAAATTTATACCATTAATTGTGAATTAAAATATCATAATGGTGATTGCAATAATATGTGAAAGCTTGTCAATGCATAAAGGGGACAGTTATAAAGTTATACACTGGCATGTGCAAGGCATATTAAACATTGCCTTGACAGTTATAAATTTATACACCAGTTATAAGTCATTTTTTATTGTTGTGGGGGAAAAGGAGATAGTTATTAAGGGAACAGAGTGAGAGAGAGAGAGAGAGAGAGAGGGAGACTGCAGATGTAGAGAGAGAGAGAGAGAGGAAGAGAGATGAGAGACGAAGAGAAAGAGAAGGAAGAGAGAGGAAGAGAGAGAGAGAGAAGAGAGGAGAGAGAAGAGAGAGAGAGAGAGAGAGAGAGAGAGAGAGAGAGAGAAACTTCCTATACTAAAATAAAAATGGTTCGGCTGAGAAAGAAAAGTTTGTCAATCAATAATGGATCGAAATTTCTTTTAGGACTCCGTAATCCTATTCTTTCGCCTTGATTTATTGAATTTGATGAAGCAAATGTTAAGAGGTGTCTTCAATTTATTTTGCTTACGAGAAAATTTTAAAGGTCCTCAACAATACAAGTCGAAAATACCAATTGAAGGCTTATTGGATCTGTTTGGTAAAGGGAAGATCAGTAGAGTACGCTCTGTCTATCGTATTGGTAAAAGTTTTTAGTCTTCTTGGTCTTCATTCATTATCCTTCCATTGGCTGCGGTGCGCGGTGCACAATTTTGGTGGGCATCGTGCCAGCACTCATTTATATCAGCTATCCTCCCGGCATCGAGGTGCTTATCCTTTCCTCGTTTTCGTGATGGTGGATTTTCTCTGATGCACGCTCTTTCCCCCATGGTATTAGTGGAGGATGGGCGACAGGTATAATCAGGGGAGAGACCGACAGCCCACCGTTCGAAAAAATAAAACACTTAATATATAGGTGTGTTTATTATTGAATTTCTTCAAGTATATAAGTGTTGGGTTATAGGTCTCAAGTTAGTATTAAATATAAATAGGTAGTTTTTCATTATGGTTTGGCGTGTATAGTGTATACTGATGAAATAAATTAGCGACGTGTTGCTTCACTGTAAAAATTACTATATAGATGATTAATAAGAGTCTGGGTATGTTTAAAATTAAGTCTTAAAATCTCACACATTGAACAATCATTGAATAAGAGGTTTTTAAGATATAAGCAACTGACATCTGGGACTACAGGGGCTGGGAGCATTCTACATTATATAGGGACATTTTTCCAATAAGAACATGAACGTGTATTTTCAATATTTGGGGTTATAAGCTGTAATACGATTTCCGAAGTTACAGTTTCCTTTAGATCGATCATTTAATCTTTTATTTGACTTGCTGGGGTTCGTGTTATGTTTGTGGAAAAATACTGGCTGAAAATTTGCGTGCGATATTTTTTAGAGGAAGGGACCTCATATGGGATATTTCCTATTCGCCATCAGGATTTAAACAAGGTATATATTCCAATTTGGTAGCTCCATATAATTAATACTGTAAAAAACAAAAAGATCATTTAATACGTTGAGGGTTGCGGGTATATCAGTACCAAATACAGTAACCCTGTTCACATTATTACTAACAATTAACTTCCTTTTGGTTAATATTTTATATAGTGGTCATTATATTAATTTTAAATAAGAAATATATATATAAAGGAAGTTTGTTTTTTTTAAACGTTAGCAAACGGGTGTAATTCAATTTCCTTGAATAGTTAAGCTCACATTAGTTTATAGTAGTTTCTGATTAATATAAATACCTTATTATTAATTGGTGTAATATAATTAATTAACGGAAAGAGAAGGAAAGTATTATCTACTGCATCTTGCAATTTTTGAAGAGAATTTTTATAAGTAGTGTTAGTTTTAGTTTGATTTATATTTTTTTTTTTTTTTTATTATTGAGTATAATGAACATTAAGGGTTTTAATTCAATACATGTTAACCTTATTCATTAAGATGTATTTATATATATGAAATTTATAATTTAGTGTAAATTTATTAAATATATAATAAATTAAATTATCTACAATATTGATTATATATTTAAGACTGTAGCTAAATTATAATAAAGTATTAACACCTTCCATTTAAAAAAAAAAAAATTACTTATCTGCGAGAATACTAATTGAAAATGATTATTCTTATAAAAATTTCTTAAAGCATATTTTGCAAAATTAAAATTATAATTTCATTATAAGGAAATTAAATTATGTGAGTTTATTTAGAGAAAAATGTTTTTTTCATTTTGGAATGGTTTTAAATATAATATGCGGATCGTAAGACCAATTTTTTTAGGCTCAAGATATTAATTATATGTTACAGTTTACAAAAACGAATGTTAGCTGTGAAGACAATAATATAGATACTAAAGAAGGTTTGACCTTAGAAAGAGATAAAGCGTTTTTCTCTGCGAAACTGTTATAGGCGGGATGAAGATAGATTAAATTTAGGGAATGCGGTGGGAGACAGAAAGGATTATATTTTTAACACTATATTAATTATAATTTTATCCTTATTTAAAATTTTCTGTTATTTCTTTCTACGATATATTTTATAATATAAACAAGTAGTAGTGATTTTTATAGCTTAAAAAGTTTTGAACTAGAAATTAAAAATATATCAATATACATATAGATTATTCAATATTTGCAATATTTAAAATTTTTCATTTAAAAAAATTAAATATAATTTAAAATTTTTAATTATATTATTTTCTATACCAGTGTTGAGAAAACGCAAATAAAAATAAAAAAAAAAAAATCATTTAACAAATATTTGTTATAACTAATGTTTATATTTCAGTTCTATTAGAATTAAAATACAAAAACAAAATTATAATTTAAAGAGATATTAATAAACCGTTATTTAAAAAAAGCTAACATGATAAAATAAGTCACATAAATTTATATCAGAATATAATAGATTTAAAAGAATCCTTTGAGTGTTCCTAATTTATATATATCTAGAAAAATATTATAAGTGAACATAACATAAAATGTATTAATTTTTTACTAGAATACAAATAAATATAATGATATTAATTACTTATAACATATATTAATTATATAATATAGTACATTAAATTATAGTATACTTAATGATATGTCTTTTGTTTTTGCTTTGTTGTTTTCGTTGTAAACATTGTCTTTGTAATTAGAAGCGAAGTAGTTTGATTGTTTGATTAATTTAAAAAAAACCATTTTAATCGATTACATATAAAAGTATATTCAACAATTAAATTATAATAAATAAATAGACTATGAAGAAAAACACTGCTAGAAAGAATTATAGACCAGTAAAATCAAAGACATTAATTGCTAAGTAATTATATATAACTCAATGAATAAAACCACCAAAACGTATCACTAAATATAAAATCCTAGAAAAATTGTATCTCAAGATATAAAACATGAATTGTGACATATTAACTTTGCACGATATTTAATTTGTAGTGCGGGGATATCCATTATTTTAATGTAAACCTGCCTCTTTAGGCTGCTCACTAAACTGATTCTACAATTGATTAAGTAGACTTAAACGCATTTTTAGGGAAATATGGAAAAATTCAACATGTTTAGCGTAACCAACTTTTTAGGTGCAAAACACAAGTAATACATCAGGGAAGGGAGGGATAGTCTGGGGTTTTTGGACTTCTACATATGTTTTTTTATTCTGTTGTTTTACAATTTAATCTTTTTTTTGGCCCTTTTACAATTTTCCTTTTGGTAATAACTAACACTGGTGCTTTGTCTTGAAATATGTGTGTCTGTGTGAATGTGTAAAATAGCTTTATTAATGAATTTTCAGATATTGATAATTATTATATATATTTATATCTAATATTATATATATATATAGTATATATATTGTGGAGTATTTATAATAATATAATATATATTTTAAGAGTTTGTAATATTTACTCACTATTTTTGAAGCTCTCCTCTTCTTTATGGATTTATGTATTAGAGCTACTTAATATAATAACTTATCATTTTATATTGTTTTGATATAAGTTATCTGATGGTTGTCGCATATTTATAAGGATGCTGGGAGAACCGACATGATTTTTTAATTTGTTATCCCCGCCCACCACCCAATAATTAAATTAAAATTCAGTTTCTTTCACTAAAAGAAGTATAATACAAAAATGTGATTAATATTTGTTAAGGTTAATTATAATGAAGAAAATTTGTTTTCACTGACTTTCTTTTATTTTTTTATATAATTCAAGGCTTCATTAAAACTAAAAATTATGGATTTGCCAAAGAACACAAAATTAAAATCGTACCAAAATACAAGTATTTTACATAAAGATAATGAGTAGAAAATGATAGGAGATGCTAATGAATATCGGATATACACTAGAATGGGTTGTCAGTCATTAAGTACATTATTTCAGGATGTGGAAAAAAAATACAAATTATGACCTATTAAAAAACAACTGAACTGGCAGTTTTTTTGTTTGTCGGAAAAATATTCCTAAACAATGATATTCCTGGAAATTAGCTTTTTTAGTGCCGGTGCGGTGATTTTAGAGAAAACAGAAAGATTTTATTGTTATTTTCTTTAATAGCTAACCATCTTATTGTTGGGAAATTATGACATAATAAGGAGTAACTATGTAATGATTAGATGGGTGGGCACCGTGTTCGATAGGAACAGAACTGTTATATTGGGGGAAGGCAATATGGGCACTATAACACTTTCGCCCATAAAGAGTGGAGGCGCATGTGTTTAACAACTAATTATAATTTTATTAACAATATCATTTATTTTAAATATGTGAACACTACTAGTAGCTGCTTTACACTCAGTAGATGAGTTGCGTCTTTGACAATTCAATCGAAGGCGAATCATCATCCGATTGAAGGAAACCAATCTGTGAAGGACGAATTACCAGCCGGTAAAGGAACGATCTGCGAAGGCGAAATTAACACGACGCCGATAGGAACATCCAGCGGAGGGCGAAAATCTCTCACAGGTATAAAATGAAGCATCTCTGTGAAGGTTTTCATCTAACCAGTCGGCTTGAGGAAATTCTGCGAAGGGCGTTTACCGCCTGTCGGTGTTGAACACTCGTCCGAAAGATACTGAAATTGATGTTGAGTCGTCTCCGCGCGTGGGATTTTGACTAAAAAAGTACGAATACAACCGAAGAATATAAAGGCGTGAGATGAAGATATAAGGTGACAGTGTTAGAGAGAAATCTAGTTGTAATAGAACCATGTACTATATTGAAGTTTATTCCTCTCGCATTGTCTAAGAAAACCAATATTGCATAGATAGAGAAGCAGTGGTAACGTGGTTCTGCAATTGTAGTGGTAATCACTAAACTATTATACTGATAGGTGATTCAACAACTTCTTCAGGTTTCCAACTGCCATATTACATAGCAGTGGTAGAGGTGCCAATTGGTTGAGACGTAATACCATAAGAATGGATGAATCTTTCTTCTTTGCTAACCAGAGAGCTAAAAAGAAAAAATGGAAGTTCATCTGAAAGTGTTATATGATGCAGTCCCTTTCCGTGAGAGTGTAGTTAGTACCATGCCGTAGTGTGACCGGAACCAGTTCATGTTTAAACTGAGGCTTGGATAGACCTGTGGTGTTAACTGTGGTGACTAATGTTCCTGGCTCTAGATCTGCTTGTTGCTTGAAGTTTGTTCGGTATTGTACTTCTTGAAATTGAAGCAGAGGAAATAGCCATGTAAAATACTGGGAGTCTGGGAGACCTGGATATAACGATATAACTGTTCCAGTCTTCCCCAGAACTGTTTGTTGCTTGAAGATTTTCGTTAATGTAGTTAATATATTGAAATTGAGGTGAGCTATGAGGAATCAGTAATATTAAACTGAAGCTGGGTAAGGATGCCTGGGTTTAACTGAGGGGTGACTGATGGTCGGCCGTCATCACAATGCTGAATTTTCTCTTCTTAAATCTGGTCTTCTTCCGTTGAAAGATGTTCATCCGAAGCGTTTAATTATTCTTCCTTCTTCGAGACCCTGGCCTCTCTGCTAGATTAGATGCTCGGCGTTGGGGAGGGCGGCATCTTCTTTTACCTCAGTTGGGGTATCTTCTTCTTCTTTGGGTCTGAATTAGCAGGTGTCGTCTACTGCTGCGTTACTTATAAGGAAAGAGAGGAAAAGACCAACCACAACTTCTATCACGTAGGAGAGCACTGATGCTGTGGCCGAGTATAGAGAGACCTGCTCCGCTCTGCGGCCAGGCCCGCTCAGGCCCCCAGATGGAGGACTCTCTGGCTTGCGTCAATGTAGTAGACCACGTCCTTCCCTTGCCAGGGCCTACTTTCTGCTTGAAGAGAGGTGTGTTTGCAAACCACCAGACCACCGATTTGAAGTGAAAGAAGATGTTGGACTTTACATCTTAATCTGTTTTCTTTATTTTCTTCTCGCTTTCGCTGTCCTAACCCACATCATATGGGTATAACCATAAGTTTTTGATATTAAATCGTAGTCTGAAAGTCAGAGTGACGGCAGTAGTTGCGTCCTCAGATATAAACAATAATAGAATAACATAACAATCTGCTGATCTAGAGGGTGACGATCACAAAAAGAACGAAGAAGAAGAGAAGACGGCAAGGAAGCTAAGTTAGAATAAGGAAGATCTCTCTTGGTAGGTTAGGAATAAAACTTATGTTACTTTATGTATTTTTATGAAGTAGTTGAAATCGGAAATATTAGATAGATAAGTAAGAGAACATAGAATGACGTATATGTAAAGAAGATTGATTTTAAGTTTTAAAGAGAAGAAGAAGAAGTAGCGCAATGAACAACAGCCGATATTGAGTATAAATGGATAGAATTAGACTAGTTACAAAAAAAAAATGCCGAAAAACATAGCAATATTAATAAGTGAAAAGAGAATAATAAGAAATAAGATAGAATTTTTTTAGAACACAAATAAAAGTTTAGGATTTTCATGTCTTCTATTAACAAAAAAAAAACAAATTATTTTATAATAAAAATTTACTAATGTTTTAAAGGATTCTTTTCCTGGCTCCGGCAAAAATCGGTGGCAGAATGAAAATAACAAAAACCAAAAAATTAAATGTAAAAAAAGACCCTGAAAAAAAAAAAAAGGCTGATAACGCTTTTAAAAAGCTATCAAAAAAAATCTAGTTAAGGTTCTGTTTAATATATTAGGCAATAATAATATATCAAAGTAAACATATAATATATTTTTATAAGGCTTCTATTTTTACAATAGGTTATTAGATGGTAATATAAGTATAAAACGTATAATAAATTTTAGGGGCAGGGTATTTATATATATTATATATATTATATTTGACAAACTCCGCATAATATAGAATTTATAATTTATTAATAATAAAGCAGTAAAATTATCAAATATATCACATCAATATCATAATATTATATATAGTCGCTTGGAGAAATAGGGGTCAATCCATTCTTGCTATATTTTTCTCCACGAACGTTACTCGAACAGCTATGCCCATGCGCACTACTTGTGCCCGTTTGCTATGGTCTCGCTTACCAATAATCAAAGTTATTACATTAATAAATGATAAATAAATATAATTAAAAGATGCTATTATATGGGAATATGTTCTATATAACACTAGGAGATCTTCAATTATTTCTAGTAATTCTTATTTTCAATTGGAAAAACTCTATTTAAAGAACTTAATTAAAGATAAAAATAAAACCAAATAAAAATAACATAAAAGCAAAAGCTATACACATCGTCTGGCAGAATAGCGACTTTTTCTCCGGGAAAATTCCTAGAAATGATATCCTAACAAATTAGTTTCTTAAAGTCTCTTCGTATTTTAAAGAAAATATATTTTTTATTGATCTACTATTCTAAGTATTTATTTTTGAGCAATATGAACATATAAGGAGACTATAATACTATTGTGTGGCACTATATCACTTTCGCCAGAACATTGTTATTGTGGGCAACTAATACCTATATCATCCGCAAAACAATCTTTTTTTTATTAAATTGCCGTATGGGCCCCGGCTATCAGTAATTTGTATACCATAAATTGGGCTCATTCGTGACAATTTTTTGCAAAATTATTCTATAACATACATGAACAACCCTTTATTTATTTTTAATGCGTTATTTTACTCGTTTTAATTAAATAAGGTTACCAGCTAAAGAATTTTAATTAATAATTGAAAAAAGCAAGTCACTTTCAGAACATTTCCAAAACTGAACGATTTAACTATCTGATTTACTGCTATAAACAGAAAAAAATCATCATTTTTCGTCATTTTTCTTTTCAAAAATAATTAGAATCACGAGACATGACGAATTTTAAGAAATATTCCGAAATACTCTTCTCTCTCTCTCTCTCTCTCTCTCTCTCTCTCTCTTCTCTCATCTCTCTCTCTCTCTCTCTTCTAATCTCTACTCTCTCTCTCTATTCTCTCTCTCTCTCTCTCTCTCTCTCTCTACCCTATCTTCTTCTCGTCACTGATATTCTTGTTGTAAATTTCTTAAGCTTTCAATTTAGTGTTTTCGCCTGTAAAACAATTTCTGAGTGCATCTTTTTCCCTTTTAAGCTTCTCAAAAGGAAGGCGTTTGAGTTCACCAGCTAGATTGTATGACTAGCAAATTATTTATTCACGCTGGCGGCTTGAGAATGCAATTAAAAAAAATAAAGTTTATAATTTTTTATAGAAGCGTTAGATAAAGGATGGGAATCGATTCTGGGACCTTTTTGCTTAAATCACTTTATATACTGACATCAAGAATCTTTAAGCATGCGGTGCTGATCATCGATGATGAGCTGTTCTAATTCATTCCACGATATATATTATATATATATATATATATATATTATATATATATATATTATATAATATCTTATATATATTATATATACATATATTTAATTATATATATATATATAAATATATAAAATATGTATGAGCCTGTACTCACCTACGTTTAATTGTTATTTTAAATTAGGAACTTTTAGTATATTTTCTTTTCTTTTTTCATTTTTTTGGTCTTAATTTCTCAAATTTTGGTTTTTCATTTCTTTTAATATATTTTTTCCTTTGTCATTTTGATTTTTTCTTTCATTGTTTTTATTTTTTATTTTTTTTTTCCTTTGCACGTAGTCTTTTTTTACGTTTTCCTTATTTTTCTTTCCTTCAACTACCTATTTTCTTGAACTTTTTTCTCTTTTACTTTATCAACTATGTATCTCTTCTTCTTCTTTCTTCTCTTCTTCTTACTTCTTTCTCTTCTTCTTCTCTCTTCCTTCTCTTCTCAACTTGCACTTCTTCTTCTTCTTCTTCTTCTTCTTCTTCTTTTTTGGAGTCGTCACCTGATCAGAGATTGTTATGTGATTTATTTTGTTTTAGAGGACGGCAAACCTGCTGCTATCTGCCTTGACTGATTTATTCCAAGATTAAACTTATATGGGGTATATTTTGGCGCATCGCCGCTTCACTTAAGCACCAACAGTGATTATATATATATATATTACTGATATCATAGAATTTATCTATTGAATAAAGACATTTTTGTATATATAAAAAAATATATCCTTAAACTTATAGTTATTTTATAAATATTTGTATTTATGTCAATATCTAATATTAAATTTGTGGATCAACGACAACTGTTCCGAGTAGTTATTCAAGTTAGCCAATATTTATTGGCTTCAATTGACAATGGAGGCTCAAAACAATCTTTAGTACTCTTTTCTTTACCTATAACGATATGAATTTTTAAATCATTTCTAAAAGTATTTATCAAAGTACAAAACATATAGAAGGAAGCGGGGGGTGAGGGGGGAAGCAGAGTGTATTAAATCAGCCGGGGGGGGGGGCAAACATGTTATTTCTACTTTCTCTTTGTAGATGTGTTTTTTATTTTTCACTGTTTTATACTAAGCTAGTCTTTTTCCTGGGTCATTCTTCGTTTTTTTCTTCATGAAGACTTTTAATTTTGTGTTCTTTGATGGTTTTTTTTACAACACACCTGTTCATACTCTCACTATTTCATTGAAAGGACAAGATTGTGCTATGATTTTATTCATCGGATTATGTTGAAAAGATATGTTGAAAAGTTCCTTTCGACAATCATTGTTTTCTAAAATGTACCAACTGAGTGATTTTTGAGATTTATTTTGCTTTTTGGTTTTTTTTGTGTTTTTTTTTTTTTTAAAAATGAGTAAAATAGTTTAAGATCTTTTGTTTTGTTTCTCGGTTTTTTTTAAGTAAATAAACATAAATAAGTATATTGTAAATGTTTTTTTTTTTTTTTTTACTTTTTTTTGTTTAAATGATATTAGAAAAATATTAAAAGTATTTCAAATAAAGTACATTTTTTTTTTAAATGAAATTAAAACGTCCGTCAAGAAATATATTAAATTCTCGTGAATATTTTTTTTATTCTATGTTTAAAAGACACTTTTTTCAGTAAATCCTTCGCTTGTTTATAAAATAAAAACAAAAAGTTAAGTAAGGTTAAAAAAAAAAATAAGTAAATTTTCCGTAATATAATTTAAGTAGAAACTGCATAATTCTTTATTTCAAACAGTTTCGAACCTATCTAACACTTGTGACATTTTTCCAACTCTACCTTCTTTCAATTCACAAACAATTAATGACCAAAAAAAATGTCTTACGATCGACATTTTTTAAAAAAAGAAACCATATCCAGAAACATTTTCTTACCATTATTAATACTAATGAATTTAAATTTTTTTTTTTTGAAGTACCTTAAAAAACAATTTATCATCCAAAATTAATAGTAATGGTTCAAAATTATATATATATTGAAAGAACTTGCTTAATCATTTAAAAATTTGCATCTGATAATTTTATACTAAAAGTTCGAGAATAAATTTCAAATACATCTATGAGAATCATGTTGAATTTTAGCCTGTCATATACCAATGAAAAAAAAAAAAAAAAAAAACAAATCTTAAAATTTTTACAAACTTAATTTTTTCTTTATTTTCTTAATATATATATATATATATATATTATACATATATATATATATATATATACTATATATAATACTATATATAATATACTAAATAATTATTACGTATTATATAATATATATATATATATTATATATAGTATAGTAGTATATATAGGCAATATCTCCGTCCCTTTTTAAACTACACACAACACGAAACAACTAATATTAAAATCACTACGTACTCGTAAATAACCAGTAATTGTCTATAATTTTAATATAGAAGCTCATTTAGAAAGTTGCTTTATAGATCATCATGAGTGGATCGACTATCATCTAAGCAATTTTCAAGAGCATCCGTCACATTTTCCCATCTTCCGCAACAGAAAATCTCCTGCCCAGACACCGATCAGAACCACCAGTATTTTTTTTCGCCTCCTATTGCACCTCCATAATACAGTGCTCATCATCCACCTCACAGTAAGCACCTCACCCGGATACTGCTATTGTGTCGCACTGCAGTCCAAAATGTGTGCACTGCGCACCGCACTGCAAGTGGTTGACCAACTAACTTTTTATCAATACGAGATAGGACAGCAGCTCTACTGATCTTCTTTACCAATACAATCATAACCTTCATGTATTTTCTTGTTTTGAGGACCTTTAAAATTTTCTCGTAAGCAAAATAAATTGAAGACACCTCTTAACATTTGCTTCATCAAATTCAATATCAAGCATAGGATTATCGATCCTAAAATTATAATCCATTATTGATCTGACAAAGACTTGTTTCCTTTCTTTCACACGAGCATTTTTTATTTTAGTATTAGGGAAGTTTTCTCTCGTCTCGTCTCCTCTTCTTCTCTCCTTCTCTCTCTTAGCCTCAATCTCTCTCTTCTCCATCCCGTCTCTGCCTACCTCTTCTCTCCTCGTTCCAAACGGCCTGCTACGTTCCAACTACTCGAGAATGCATGATAGCACGACACGTCTGGTATCACACGTATAACACGGCCAGCTCACCGAATATTCGCAGCCCCCCGAATCGAGATCCCTATCAATCCAATGATTATTTCTCCTCCTTTTTAACATTCCATCACCACTAATCGTGCCTAGTTTCCACCACTCATGTTCTATTCTACCATTCGTCTCCCGTCAGTTCCACTAATCATTCTCGCATGTACTTCTTCCCTCATGTCGCACTCCTAATCTCTAGAGATCCAACCGACCAAATCGTAACCGGCTTCATCGTCTCCACCACACTCCTCTCCTCTTTTTCCTGTCCGTCATCTTATCCATCTCCCTCCTACTCGGAAGGTATTCTCTTTCCTCTTTCTTTTCTCCAATACCTGACTAATTCTCTCTCTCGTCTCTTTCTCTCCTCTCTTCTCTCTCTTCTGTATTCTCTCTTCTTCTCTCTCTCTCATCTTCTCTCTCTCTCTCTCTGTGTTTCCTTATCTAAAGTCTTCCTCTATTCTTATAATCTTATATCGACTTATAACTGCAGTGTATAACTTTATAGCTGTCAACGCAATGTTTAATATGCCTTGCATTTGCCAGTGTATAACTTTATAACTGTCCCCTTTATGCATTGACAAGCTTTCACATATTATTGCAATCATCTATTATGATTTGTTGAATTGCAATTCATGGCATACCTTCTCAAGAATATGAAGTATTTTTCTCCTGGATTCAATTCCGCTCTCTTATTTGGACGACCACAATTATTTTCCATGTTGAGGGAAGAAGACAAGCTGATTTCCAACTACAAACTGCGCCTGGCAAAGACTATATCAATTAAGGAGAACAGGACAAGTCTTAGCAATATCAATAGTACATCAAGAGGACCCACTCAGCTAGGTTCATGCAGCTTGGGAAGGTCAAGGCAGTTTCAAAGAAAAGCCCATCAGAGGTCTTATTTTGACTCTAGCAGTGGCGCAGCATTGCAATCGTTTCGGTCTGCTTTATCCTCTCAATGACAAGAAAGCAAACACAAAACCATCGGAGAGATCTTTGGCATAGCTGATATTGGCAGTGGCACATCCCAGCTCTTGAGTATCCCAGCTCCTGCGCATTCAAAGATTGGGAACTTGATGTCATTCAATCCTATTCTCTCTCTCTCTCTCTCATCTCCTCTCTCTCTCCTCATCCTCTCTCTCTCTTCAGATGTCACCTTTCTCTATCTTCAACCTTCATATCACAGACTCCACCGCTACGCTCATTCTATCATCTGCGCTATCAGAGAGGTCTGAAGCTTTATGCCCTCCTTTAATTTTGCCCTTCCTATACTTATATACAAACATCACACACAGATCCACACGAGCGAGCGCGTAGGCACACAGCACACACACAGCGAGACCACACACATATATATATATATTATATATATATTAATATATATATATATATTATATATTATATTATTTTTAATATATAAGTATATAAACACACAGTTAAAGTTATTATTACTTTGTTACTTCTCAATTGCACAATAAAGTATATCAAAAAGCTATATGGCTAGATAGAAAATCCTCAAAGTCCAACGAGAAAGTACATTTTACTGACAGAAAGGTGAATAACAACTAGAAATTAATTTGTGGCACTTGTACCTGAACAATTTTTCAGAGATTGAATACTTGCACCCCCTTTTAGAATTTAAAAAAGCCATTTTGACCAAACATTTTTAGCATTTGAATGCATATTAGCCCTTTGGGCGAGGGGTCTAGGAGGTCACCAACTTTTCGTATAGCATCAATCCTGCTTAAATATATACATGTTATCGTCCCAAAAGTAAGTGTACTGAATGTCCGCATTTTAATTATGTATGGAATAATCATTACAAGTTATCTCCTTCTAAATATGACCTTTTGGAGATTACACAGCGGTTCAAACGTTCTTTCCACTGTTCATAGCAGTACCGGCAGACTCATTTTCTGAATGTGTTTTATTTTCACGTGTTACAGTAATTTTTTTATGTTTTCCATCGTCCTCAAATTATGACCCTTCAATTTAATTTTCACTTAGGGAAGAGGTAGAGAATTGCACTGGGCTAGACTGGGCTGTTATGAAGGATGTGGAAGGGGCTTGAATAATTTTTCTCGCCAGTAATTCTTAATTGAGGAGCTAGTGGTGAGATGGAGCGTTCGTGGTGCAGCACCCCAATCGTCTGCAATGTCTTTTGATTCGCTGAACTCGTTTTTCGAAGTCGTTCCAAGACATCTTTCTAAAGATGTGGTTAGCTGTCTGTCCTGAAGGCTACAAATTCCTTGTGCACATACCACGGCTGTCGAAATAAAGCTATAATCAGTGTTTTACCTTGGACTTTACTCATACGTGCTTCTTTCGGACGAGGAATTTTTTGCGTCCAATGTCTCGGCAACTTTTTGGTTTTGGTTCCAGGTCGTACTCAAAACAGATTTATCGCCTGTAGTACTTTATCGAAAAAATTTCGTAATGTACAACGGAACACAAGTAATCTTGATTAAATTTGACCTGTTCGCTTTCTGCTCCACAGCAAGTCCTTTTGGCACTACTTTTGCACAATTTTTCGGCATGTGCAAATGGTTCGTTAACATTTTATGAACTGCATTTTTACCAGAGCAGTTTTCTTCTGGTCAATCACTCCGACACTGAACCGTGCGGTCCTCTCTCCAACTCCAGCTCTAACAACTTCCACGATTTTATTGTCTGCTTGACGAGATTCGGTTTTCCACACGAGGGTTGTCTTCAACCATTCTCTCGCCCTCATTTGAAAGCTTGTGCGCCACTTTAAAAACCACAGTTCAGATAGAGTGGCATCCCCATAAGTTGCGTATAAAGTTAGCAAAATTCTCAATGGAAGATTTGTTAGGTTTTCACACAGAATTTGACTATAGCGTCCGCTGTTCAGATTTATCTGCATGCCAAAACGTATGAGACTGAAACCAAGCGCCAAACACAAAGAAGATGTGTTGCAAAAATGTAAGAGGCTAGAACCACGCCCGATACATGA
>JABUQX010132349.1:2500-13164 GCA_015478945.1 Trachelipus rathkii
GTTCTAAATGAAAGACATAGATGTTTAAAAATCCTCAGCTGCAGCTGTAAGCCTGCCTAGCCTACATAACGGGCTTGGCAGTCTACACAATAAAAACCGAGGACCTCAAAACAAGTTGGCAATTTTTTTAAATTTTAGTGTCTCCAATAAAAAAAGTTTAAAAAAAAAAAAAAAAAAAAAAAAGCCAAATTTTGTCATTTGGTCCCATTATGAATTGACGATTTTAAGTGGCCATATCTCCAGAAAATAACCTTCAACATTTATACGTATACTAGATTAAAGTTTTAGGTTTATACCTCCTTAGGTACTATAAGATTTTCTAAAAATGATAAATTTTCTTTTCTTCTATCTTTTTTAATTTTTAAATGGAAATCACTTATTAGGCAATTTAAAATATCGTACTCAAATAATTTTTAACAAAGATATCACTGGGTAGGAAAACAGGAAGATGTTATATATATAGTCTTTGAGAGTTCTCGCGCGTTCCTGTCAGGGGGGGGGTCTCTCTCGGCGGTTTGATACTCAGACGACAGGGTTTTTCCCTTTGTTGCTACGCCCTTTCTTTACTAGGGCGATGCCTATATAATATATATATATATATCTAATATATATATATATATAATATAGTATATATTATATATATAGTATATATACTATATATATAGGGTCTCCGGATATATAATATAGTTAAAGTATATATAATATTTATATATAGTATATATTATATTAATTATAATATATATATAAATATATATACTATATACTATTAGTAGTATTATATATATATATATTATATATATATATATATGTATTATATATATATATTATATAGTAATATATATATTACAATATGAATTTCTATAGTATATATCTATATATATATAGTACACCTATAATGTAGGGTCCTTCTCTAATGGTGAAGGGCTTACACTAGTAATGGATAAGATTTAAAATTGTGAGTTCATCCAAACTAAACCAGCAATGGGGGGGGGACGATATAGGCCACGTGAATCTTGTTAGGTTATTTCATTCAGTAATTACGAAACGTTCAGTTTCTTACTTATTTCTTTTAATAACGCAGAACCAAATTTTCCTGCAGGCGAAAACAAAGTTTCCTATTACTTATTTCTTTAAATAGAGGAAACAAAGTTTCCGATATATTATCTCTTTATTTACTGAGTATCACAAGGTTACTACGAGGATTAAAAATCCAAAATATATTATTTCTTTATTAAAATTAAAGATAGTAACAAAGTTACCCCAATTTTAAATTGGAGATACTCTCCTTTGTTAACTTCAGAAACAGTCTTGGGCTTGGCCTGGAGTTTACCAGCAGCCTTGCTCGGTTCTTCTTTTAGAATCTTTTGTAAATCGAAATTTCTGTAGTCTTGATGCTTAGTCCGGCACTGTTTCACCCACTTCCTTGAGATTTGAAGTTTCTTGTAGCTTGAAGTGAAGAATAGGATTCGGAGGTTCTGAAAGTCTTCTTCTTGCTGAGGAAGTGAGTCTGAAGTGTAGTAGAGAGTGTGTTTCTCAATAAGGTAGGAAAGCCTTATAGATCATTTAAAGAAACCGGTAAATAATTCTGTACATAAAACTATGTGACATAAACTACGACGTAAATACAACTTTTACCATTTTTTGCAAATAATTTATATTTTTAAAGTTATATTTAGGATACTATATATATATATATATATATATATATATATATATATATATATATATATATATAGTATAATATGATATTAGTATATATAGTATATATATATATATATATATATAATTATATATAATATATATTATATATATTATATATATAATATATAATATATATATATAGTATAGTATATTATAACTATATATATATATATAATAGTATATATTATATATATTATTTAAATAGTATATATAGTATATATTTAATATATATATATATATATATATATATACTATTATATAATATATAGTTCTATAGTATATATATATATATTATATATACCTATATATATATATATATATTATATAATATAATATATATATATATATAGATATGTTATACATATATTACTATAGTATATGATATTATTATATAATATTATATATCATATATATCATATATATATATATATATATAATACGTATATACTTAATTATATATATATTATTTTTACATTTTATATATTTCATTACTTTTATCTTTATATAATATATTATTTATAATATTATATATTATTATTTACGATATAGTTTAACTTATCATAGTCGCCAAATTGGTAATACGTCTGGGAAACACATCTCTCCTCATCTTATTGCTCACATTTTCGTGTCGCCTCTTTCTGCTCTCCTTCCCATCTTAGTCTTCCACTTCCCTTTCCTTGCATTTAAGACTTCTTCAAAACGCAAGTAATCTGGTGACGTTCTTGCCTTTATATTTTGGACCTTGCATCAGCAAAATTTTTTCGAAACTTGTGGCGGAAGTGGGGGTAAGACTCATGAATATCTATATGGATATTATATATTATTATATATGATATATTATTATTATATAGCTATGATATATATTATATATATTATATATAATATATATTAATATATATTTATATATATATATATATTATATATTTATATATATATATATATATGATAGTATATATTTTATATAGTATTATATATTTATATAGTATTATCACTATTATATATATATAAACTCGACCGAGTATATTTGCCATTTCCACAGCTGCATTGAATACTAACTGACCATTTCTAAATTTGCTTTTCACTGCTGCAGCAATCTTCATGTTCTTGTCCAAACAAAAATCTATTTTCTTTTCAAAGAGGCTTCAACCCTTTGTAGTGTTACCATTCTGCTATACCATTCCACCTGTTTAGTGCATTTAACTGGTACATACTACATTTCTTTTTTCTCCTTTAATTTTAACTCTCGTAATTGTCATTGGTTTTAATTCAAAAATCTGCAGAAAAAAAAATTTCAGATTATATATATATAATATATATATTAGTATATTATATATATAATATATAATATACTAATAATAGTAATATCTATATAGTATTATAT
Source organism: Trachelipus rathkii (assembly GCA_015478945.1). NCBI lineage: Eukaryota > Metazoa > Arthropoda > Malacostraca > Isopoda > Trachelipodidae > Trachelipus > Trachelipus rathkii. The sequence continues at coordinate 5,583 of JABUQX010132349.1, forward strand.
ATTATATATTATATTGTATATATATATATATATATTATTATATATATATATACTATATTATATTATATATATGAGAGAGAGAAGGAAGAGAAAATAGATAGAGAGGGAAGAGATTTGGTAGAAGGATAAAATGCCATGTTCATAAATAATGGAGTATAAGGAGACGAAAAGATTAAAGAGGTCCCTCTAGCTAAAGCTTTTTTCCCCATTAATATATATATATAATATATTATATATATATATATATATATATATATATACTAATATATAGTATTATGATATACTAGCTATATAATATATATACTATATATATATATATATATTATATATATATATAAGTATCATATGATATATATATATATAGTATGGATTTATAAGTGGTTGACTCCGTTAATCCATTTGTGAAGTTTGGTTATTGTTAGGTTATAGTATTTGTTTAGGTTAGGGTTATAGTATAGGTTAGGAATAAGTGATAGGGTTAGATAGAAAGTTAGGTTAGGTTACTCCAAAAATTTATGTATTTACCCTAACATTATTACAAATAAGAACATTAATTACTTGCACTCCCTCCTTTGCGAACTCAGGGCCTTAAATGGCCCTGGACGTGCTAACCGCTTTATAAAATATGGAGCTATGTTTGATTGATAAATTTCATATAAGAGATAAGTATCATTACCTTCATCAATTATATTTATATATACTCCTAATATTATACTATATATATAATATATATAATTATATATATATCCTATATATTAATATATATCTTTAGTAATATAATAGTAAGTATAGTATATTGACTCAAATAAATGGTGGCCATGTGCCGCTCATACCAAATTTCCGGAGTTTACGCCTATGGGGTATTGTTAAAATGAATAATTGTTAGTGACATCTTATTTTGTCTTACATTAAAAAATTTAATAGAAAACTATTGTTTTAAGAAAAAACTTTCCAATGAAACGTTGTTATGCGAAAATAATTTTCCTTTCTTCCTAATATTTAGAAATAATTCTTCTTTGAACTATTGAAACATTTTAGGGAAACTATTATATATATAAAACTATATATATTATATATATTATATATATTATATTATATATATAGTAATTGAATTATATATATATATAGTATATATATATATATATTATTTCACTATATACTATATATATATATAATATACTTACTATATATATTAGTATATATTATATACTATATATATACTATCATAAATCTATAGAATATATATATATATATCATTCATATATATTTATATATTATATAGTACTAATTATGATATATATATATATATATATATATAATATATAATATTATATACTTATGAAATATTATTATAATATAGGTATAGTCATTACATATAATCATATTATATTAATATAAGTATTATAATACACTATAAACTAATATATATATTATAATATTATAGTTATAATATATATAGAAAGTAGTGTAGATATTTAATACCTTATATATATATATATAATCTATAGTCATATATAATATATATAATATATATATATATATATATAGAAAGTATATATAATTATTATTTACTATATATATTATAATGTTATTTAAATTTATTTTAAATGCTTTCTTAAAATAAAACTTTAAATAAAATCCTCATTTAACGACGTTCTTAGATCCGATTTCTATTATTTTTAAATCTTGCAAAGTTTTTGGATAGGAATAGTTATGATGATTGGATGTGAGATGCCGCTTCTTGTCCTCTTTTAACAATTTAAGTATTAATTTGATTTTTCGGTCGATCCTACTTTCTAATCGCAGTTATGGATAGATTTGTTTCCTTATTATTTTTCGTAAAGGATTTCTTCGGTTGAAGGTCTTCTTAATTGACGTCGATTGGTGTGTTTTTAGTCGTTGTGTTTCACTGCGAAGCTCCGAATGTTTGGTAATTCCTATTCTCTATCAAATTTGTTTTCTCATCTTCGTCTGGCAAGATACTGCAAAATGAATTCCTGAAATTGATAAACTATCTGACTCTGAAGCAGAATCCTGCTCGATGGTGTTATCCATTTTATATCCTAGTACACAATGAGCATACCTAGTTTTTAACATCAGAGCTTTAGGTCTGAGGAAGACATTATGTACTGTGGATTCAACAACAACTGACATCCCCACCTCCTTAATCTCGCCAATTCACCAAATTGGAATACACTTATGCAGATGAATATAGCCACTAACTATACTTTTTTCCATATCTTTCCTTCAATTACCTAATCGCTACATTCTATATCTCGTTTACTTATCTATATATTCTTATAGCTTGGTTTGTTTTCCAACAAAATGTCAGTCTCTGCCAAGAAATCATCTATAAACCTTGATCACCACTGACACACGCCAATCATCATTACACCCGCAATGTAAATATATAAACTTTCCATGATCTCCCTTAATAAAAATCACTCCATATTGAACCCAACTTGACACTCATTTATCTCTAACTATCTTAACATTCAAAACATCATAATCATAGTGAACAGAAAATTAAATGTCCTACAAACTCTATCTCAACACAGTTTCAGCATATGAAATAATCACGTTTGTGGCTTGGGAGCGACAAATTACTGAAACAATCAACTACAACCAACTTGGAGTAACAGTCTTGATACCCAATACCTCATCTACCCGAATACTAATTCAAAATTAAAGAATACAAAAATACTACCGGACTATGACAATCACTGTCTGTCTGAATCCAATCATCTACACGAGGGAAAGCAAAGACATTTCTCTCCCATTCAGATGCATTTTGGTAGCGATAGGTAACATCTTTTTTCTATGTCCAAGGCTCTCGACCTGATCAACCCCATTGCCCATCAATCATATTATGATACCTACCAAGACATTACACTATATACCGTTAGTATATTACTTTCCCTCCTACGTCGCCCTCTTCTCTATTGGCGAGCCTTTAGAATTCATCCCTCCCCCTGCAACGAAAACAACCGCTTCTCTCTCAAAACATATTCCACATCTTATTATAACAGCATCATCCCTTCCATACACATCACCGCTCCAATTAACCCATAAGAAACTTCCGCCCCTTTTGAAATATCAGCAAACACAAAATATAACTCCCCACGAAAGAATGAAAAGTGCGTCCACTTTCTAGATTTAAGATCGGGCCTACTCAGACCTCCCAGAATACAGAATCGTTTCGACTCCAGGCGCCACATCTACACTTCTGTCGAAGCATGTCTAATAGAAGGCTTGAAACATCAATGCAGATCCTTCTAATCAGGGTGCCCGTTTCCTGCCTCCACTCCCTACAGCAACAACTCCATAGTTTCCTCCGTTTAGGAGATCCTACATGTCTTTCGCCCGGTGGAGGTCGCTGGGTTTCTGGAGATAACATGGACCCCCAAATTAACCGAAAGAGCAACAAATATATATATATATATATATATAGTATATAGTAACTATATATATATATATTAAATATATATATATATATATATATATATATATATAGTATTAATATATATATATATATATTATATATATAATATATAGTAACTTTATAAGGACTTTGAGACGTCAACAGTTATAATAAATTGTAATGCCTTTAATAAAATATTGCCTTGTAAAATCCTAAAGAAATTTATTGAGAATATAGCAGAATATTTCGACCAAATTTGGTCCTCGTTCAGCTGCTTATAAACTAAAAATTAAATATAATAAAAATACAATAAAATAAATTTAAAAATAATTACAAAATGTTGGGGTTTAATTTTTTGAAAAAAGGTGGGGGTTAAGAATGTTGTTAATGATGGATCTATTTGTGAATCATTTCTTTGTATATTTATAAATTAGTGAATTGTTAATGCAAAATGATTCGGTGAATCTTCTAAGGGAAAGGTTTTCAATGTTGATGATGGGCGTCATGTGTTCTATGTTAATAGTATGATTGTGGGTAGATCTGTGTAAGGTGAGGGCAGAGTGGATTGTCTTGAGGTAGGTCATATTTGTGTTGGTAATTGCTAGGCGGGTGGTAGAAGTCATCGTGTTTCTCCAATGCATATGCTGTTACAAGTGGGCACAAGGTATTTTGTAAGCACATTGAGAAGTAAAGGTGAAGGTGTTGTTATGAAGATTGTTAGAGTTTTAAAAATTTTTTTTATTTGTACATCGAACAAGATTTGAACTTAAAGTGTTGTTAGTATTATAAATTATATATATATATATATAATATAATATATATACTATATAGTATATATATATATATACTATATATATATTATATAATAATTATGAGTATATATATATAGTATTAGAACAACAATTTTTATTAGTTGTCAACATTGTTTCACAATTGCGCAATCATTATTTAATATTTTCAAGATTGATTCACACATTACTTCAAGTTTTCTTTCTCGTAATTCAGTTTTTTCATTTTTTTTTCAATGATTAATACGAATTGCGGTTAAAGGTACCAATTTTTGCGTTCCTTAAAAGAGTTTCACATCAGTTTACTTAATCCGCCTCTCTGTCCTCTCTCTCTCTCTCTCTCTTCTTCTCTCTCACTCCTCTCTGCTCTTCTCTCTCTCTCTCTCTCTCTCTCTCTCTCTCTTATCTCTCGTCTCTCTCTCTCCTTCTCTTCTTCTCTCTCTCCTCTCTTCTCCATACTACTTACATAAAGGGTTAGTTTTTTGCAAATACATTGGCACTACAGAGGTCACTATCACCCCATAGGATTATTTGCATAGTAATTATCTCACATTATCATTTGATCTGCATCTTATTTAAAAAACATCATGATTTATAAATCTCAATATGAATTGTAAAAATTGTTTTACTAATTGTTTATTTTTTTTCTTATACGTTTGCTTTCTTTTCTCTTTATATATATTGATTATGTTATTCTCTTCTAATCATATCTTATTTTTCCACTTTAAATCTTGTGAATTGTTCTACTTGATTAGTATTATTTAATATATATTATATTTTATTTTTATTATATCTATTTATAATTATTCATTAATTTATTACAGATTTATCATATATATATATATACATATACTAAATATATATATGTATATATATATAGATATATACTATATTACTATAATATTTTCAGGTTTTCACACTTACTACATAGAATGATTATTATATATCTATGAATAAATAAAGGAATAGTACAGCGATATCTAGAGAATATATATATATATATATATATATATAGTATTATATAATATACGTTCACAAATAGATAGATTCATATAAATATATTATAACCTATATACCTATTATATATATATATGAACATGGTACTAAATATACGTACACTCAGAATACCCTTGCCGATTTTTGAAGTTATATAATGCAAGGAAGGAATTGGAGGAAAACTAGATAAAGGCGACGACGGCGGCTCGTGGTTCCCGCGCAGCACTCTTTACCCAAGGCCCCACATAGGACATCGGATAAAACACGGGAGTTGTATTTATTACCGGGTTAAACTTAGTAATTTTACAATACTAAAAATTATAGAATTGTTATAAAAATTCATAATATATTATTGAAATACAGATAAATATATAAATATTATACATATGGTAAAATCTAAATAAAAATTTTGGATGAAATATCCATTAATTATATTTGTATATATATAATATATTTGATAGCTATATAAATATATAATACTATAAACTTAAAATTAATAATATTTTATTTTTTTAGTGTATATTATAATAGACCATTGATTATCAAAATATTAGATAATAGAATGAATGAATGACAGAATAGTTTAGATTTTTGACCATGAAATAATAACATGAAATAATTATAAAGTCAATTAAAGTCAAGTTAAATTTATATATTAAAATGTGTCTGCAAGTAGGAAGCAAACAAACATGCAAGTGCCTAAAATGTGATATTAAAAATAATATTTACGGATTTTAGTAATTGAACTTTAAGATATCAATGAATTCGGAAAAGGAATAATATAGTGTGAAAAAAATATTAATGTATTAATTATTTAAAGTAAATTATCTTTCAAGAAATCAAATGCTTTCCGAATCTCTTTTGCAAAATTATTTTATTTATTGAGGCACAAGTATATTATATAAATACATATAATAAATAAAAAATATTAAATATATATATATATAATATTATAAATTAACTCTCACATATTAAAATTTATTAATACTAGATATTATAATTAATATTAATATTATATAATATTTATATATATATTATTAATAATAGTGATTGTTATTCATATTAATATATAAATATTATATGTATAATTAAGAATATCATAAAATAACTATTACATATTAAAATATTGTTATTCTTTCGTTATTATATTATTATAATTAATAATTATATATATATATAATTATATACTAATTACATAAAATGCTTAATTGTATATACTATATATTTATAGTATATGCATGCTGTGATAATATTTCTGAATTAGTTACTGTATAGTCAAATACCAAATTAAAATTTTTTAGTTGCTTCTTAAACATTATTGCACAAATTTAAATATTAATCAAGAAAACAAAAAGATAAATTATGAACATAAGATTATAAATTTTTAAAAAAGAAAGCTATAATTTTTTCATCGAATTATTCACCGACAACGCGTAGACACTCTTCTATGTAGTAAAAGTTTGACTTAGTTGAAATAATTGGATTTCTTCATTATTACAGTTCAAGATTGTATGTTTCTCAGTTGGGTCGGCTATTTTCTTCAATGGTAGTTGTTAAAATTTATTTGATTTTCAGATATTACATTTTGTTATAAAGATCAATTTATATCTTCACCGGGATGCTTAATTGTATAAAGTTGTTTATATAAAACTATATTATGATTAATAAATTGACTCAAAGGAATCCCATATTATGAGCATTATGTAAGTTCCGTGTTATATATTGATATATTTCTGAATTCTAACTAGTTATAATTTCATTATATTAGTTTATGATGTATTATTGATGATGTGTACCATGTATTGTTAACGGGTAGCCTATTGACTTGTTTAAACTGAAATTATATTTAGTATTATGCCTTTGAGTCCTCTTATATAGTGCAGGTCATCTTCTGCATATGTTGAATTTTTTCATTTATCATTTGACATAATCTATTTTTATTTCTATAACCTTATTATAATTTAGTTTATTTTATTTTATTTGCAAGTACTTGAACTAATGGGGAATGTATGATATGAATACAATAAGTCTTATTGGGTGAAGATCTTTTCTTCATTATATTTCGGTTATTTGGCGGGTTTGAGAAGTCTGTTAAAATTTTAAAAGATGATGTTCTTTAAATGATATATATGGAATGATGGGTTAAATTAATTTTTGTCTAGTAAACTATAATTTAAAGTTGCTAGTTTTACTGTACTGCTTGTTACTTAATCTGAACTTAATATTGGTTAATCATCGATGGAATTGTATTTCCTGTAAAGAAATAAAGATTAAGTAGGATTAAACAAGGATGTAAGTGACATGCTATGAAAGATTTTATTTGTGTGATGAAGTGGACATTTCTAACCGGTGCTATTGATAGATAAACACACCGTCT
>JABUQX010132350.1:7500-24485 GCA_015478945.1 Trachelipus rathkii
AGAGAGAGAGAGAGAGAGAGAGAGTAGAGAGAGAGAGAAAGATATATATATATATATATATATATATATATATATAGTGTGGTAATAAAATATATATCTTAATAAATGGATATATGGAAGTGGTGGAAATAATGGACACAGTGGAATGGAAGGAGGGGACAGGACTAGATCAGTTTTGTAAGTTTGGTCGTGATATTCAGAAGTTGAAAACTAGTTTATGTGAATTAAAAATAGAAATAGTTTGGTATCATATATTTATATTTTACGTGAATTTAAAATTTTAAATATTGAAACCGTTAACGGTTTTAACTGTTAAAATTTACTAAGGCTTCGTATTTGTTAAAATATTAGTTTGAATTTTGTCTTCCCGCCCTATTGATGGAAAGAAGGGTAACTCGCGCGTGCTCTATGTTGAGTCAATATTGATTTTATACTTCTTTTTTTTAATACATATTTGCACGTGGAAATTATGATCTTATAATTATTATGTTTCGAATGGAAAATATTTGTGCTCTATTTAAGTCTATTCACAATTTCTTTATTTTCTTTTAGAGTAAAATGTCAAATTATTTTTTTTATGGAAGAATATGAAAATCTAATGCATCCTTATACTATATACCAATTACAATCATCTAACCTTTCATAGTTTCCAGAACTATTACAAAAAGAAATACTATTGAAAATAATACCCTTTAATATACCTTGACTATTAGCAATGAAATAACTGAAGAAAAATAACTTAAGAAAGAAATAGTGTAAGCAGAAATAACATCGCCGAATGGAAACTGGAAACTCATTTCCCTTGAAACTTTTTTCCACCTTCGTTCGTTTGGATATTGAATTGATTGACAAGTTCTGTCCTCCTCCCTCTCTCTCTACTCCTCCACAACTCTCTCAGACTTGTTCTCGCCGCCTCTGCTCGCGTCGGAAAACAATTTTGAGTTTGTGACGTGCGGAAATAAATTATTACTCTTTTGTGAAATAACAATCAAGCACAAATATTAGGTCTTAAATGTCTTGAGTTGAGCAAAAACGTGTTCTATTCTTAATATATATATATATAAGAGAGAGAGAGAGAGAGAGAGAGAGAGCACACAAAAATCCCACACCCCACCATTAACCCCATATATATATGAAAGATATATATACATATATATGTCTCTATAAAAAAAAGACATATATATATTTGTATATATATATATATATATATATATATATATATATATATATATATATATATATATAATATATATATATATATATATATATATATATATATATATATATATAGAGAAAGTATATATATATAGATATGTATATATATATATGGTGTCTATTATATATATAAAGAGAGAGAGATAGGTATATATATATATATATATATAAGAGAAAAATATATATGAGTATAGATATATATATATATATATATATATATATATATATATATATATATATATATATATATATATATATATATATATATATATATATATATATATATATATATATATATATATATATTGTAAAAAATTACAAACTTATATTGCCGACTTCTGTTTACCGTAAATCTATTTTACATTCATTATTCATTTAAACAATATTTAAGTGTTATAAATGTAATATTGTCTTAATCGCGAGTGGTACATTTCGCATGTGAAAAATTGGGTCGCTACTCGCTACTATGGAAAGTTTAAAAAGTAACTATTTGTGGGCTTGAAGGGGAGTGCATATGAATTAGCAGTTAAAGGAAGAGGATTCAATACGAAATAATGTCAAAATATAATTGTGTCAATCAAGTCAAAATTAAAAATACCAATCTAACCTCACCTCAACTCAACTAGCCTGACATAAACTAATCCAAACTTAATCTAGGCCAACTTAACTAGCCTAACCTTAATTTGTCTTTATCTCACCTCACCAACTGCTGTATATAACCTAACGTAATTTAAAGTACTCTAATCACAGGTCTGCTAATCGATCTAACAAAACCTTACCTAACTGAACCTAGCGTTAACTCACCTAACCAAAGCTCACAAATCTCAACCACACTAACTGAACTTGATATAATGAATTTATCCTCAGCAGTAAACATTTTTTTTAGACTGAGGATCGAACTAATAAAGATTTTCAAGTTTGGAAATGAGACTCTTGGGAAATTTAATTTTCAACTTGAAATCAAAAAAACTCTTCACTCTCAATTAACTTCAAATTTTCAGGAGGAAATCCAAAGGAATCAAAGGAATATTTTCCAATTTATATTTTCAGATATTTTCAACATTATATATATATATATATATATATATATATATATATATATATATATATATATATATTTATAAAAAATATATATATATATATATATATATATATATATATATATATATATATATATATATATATATATATATATTACGGCTCCGGCTCCACCCAAAACCTTGGAACTCCACATTCAGTGTTTAATATGATAATTAATAAAGACTAATAAATGCCAAAATGACCGCAACCAATACTAAACAATCCTTACCAATGCTTTGAAAGGACATTAATAAAGAGAGAGAGAGAGAGAGAGAGAGAGAGAGAGAGAGAGAGAGAGAGAGAGAGAGAGAGAGAGAGAGAGAGAGAGAGAGAGAGAGAGAGAGTTGCGCCGGCTCCGACTCCTGCTAAATTTTAAAACATCCACCTCTGATTCTGGCTCCTGCTTTTTTAAGCCTTGGTGTATACAACATTTTACAGGTCAAGTAGTCAGAAAAGAAAGAAATGACAACCCCATTAGTGCCAATTTTCAAAAAAGCAAAAATGAGAAGGGTGCCATTTAATAATAAAGGCAAAATATTAGAAAAAAAAACTCATTTCCAATTATAAAATGAAATGAAATAAAAAAATGAATAAAATAAAGAATGAGAAATAAAGTAAAATTTTACTTTTTATTTTATAATTTATTATATAATTTTTTATTTTAACTATACGGTAATGTGATATATTTCATAATGCCCCTCTCTTTTGGAAAAAAATTAGCAGAGAATATTAATTTTTTCATAAGGAGGAGGAGAAGGAGGAGGAGGAGGAGGAGGAGAAGGGAAGAGTTTGAATGAAATTCATAAGAAATTATAAGAAATGTTATACAATGGAAAAACATATCAATAAAATATTGAGCTATTTTCAAATGTGCATTCCTAATATTAGCAAACATAGATACGTTATTTGTATTAAAAAATATCATAGTTATCTTTCTTATCAATTGTTAATTATTTTGTGTGAACCATCATAGCGTTCTTCAAGTTTGTCACGATTATATTGTGTCTTGAAGCAATGGCCAGTTGCAATTTTCAAGAGATTTGCGAATGTATATACTTGAAGTTTCAGAATCAAAAGGAGGAGATAGTGGAACTTGAAGAGTAAGAAATATTCGTAAGTCTTCCGTATAAGACCTCATTGAGGAGGGGAGAGGATTAGGTTGATTGAAGGATAAAATTTGGAAGAGAATTCTACCATGTTCTGGAATAGAGCAGATGTTTTACCTTCTTCAGTAAGACTTGAAAACTGATAGTCATAGGTTGGATATCGAACCATTTATTAAATGCATTATCCCGAAGAGGAGACGTAAATTGCCGAGAATTTTTTTTTTATTAAGATTTTCCGCCACACCATTTTCGAATATGTATTCAGGTTTAGCGAATTAGTGCTGAATAGCGAGAGAAGTTGTCATCGTATTGAAATGAAAGCTTGTAAAGTTGGCACCCTTGTCAGCAATAAATTTAGTAGAGATCCTGATTAGGGGAAACAGCTGAATTACAGAGTATCAGTTCTGGACTCAGTAGTTTATAAAGGGAATGCAAAAGTAAAGAGACTAAAGCGATCAATAATTACAAGAAGATATTTATAACCTTTGCAGGAGGGGAGTTGCAAGATATCGAAATGTAAAGTGCAAAATTTATATTTGGCGGGTTGAAAATGGTGAATAGGGGAGAATCATGTTTAAATGATTTAGTACTAGAACAAATGTCAATGTTTAACGAATGAGATCATATGTTTATGCGTATTTGGAAAGACAAAGTTTTACATAGGTTACTTATTTTTTGTTGGTAAAGATGATGTTGAAGTATGTGAAGAATGTTAAATCAGTGAGAGGGTTGAGGATGGGAATATCAGATCATTATGTTTTTTTGTGTAAAATTGTTAGTGCAGGCATGAATACATTCAAGTACATATGCACACACACAAACACAGACGGATACATACACACATACACATTACACATACACACAACATACTTACATACATATACACAAACATTTCGTTTCTTATTATTATAACATATGATATTATTATTATACATATATTATATTATGTGCTTGCCTACATACATGTCATTAACACACATACACACACACACACACACATACATACATACACACACACACACACATATATATATATATATTTTTATATAATGAGAATATATATATATACATATATATATATATATATATATATATATATATATATATATATATATATATATATATATATATATATATATATTATATATATCTGTAGCCCTGATATATATATATATTGAGGGAAGGTGGGAGACTGATAGGTATTGTCAATTTCATTGGATATTGTTAATAGCGTATTGTTTACATCTTCGTTTTAATTTAAATGTAGCAATTTAAAGATAATTAATATAATCTGATAAATCTCCTAAAACAATGATCACACAAATTCGTCTTTCTTTTTATTCTACAATATTCAAGATATCTTACTATGTGTATTTTCTATATAATTTTTTTTTATTTACAAATTTTTATTTTTCTATAAAACTATATTGTAAATTCTAGTCTAGTTCTAGTAAGTTGATGTTGTTCGCTTTTTGTTGTTCCCATTCTTCGCATCATTTCCTTCATATCCCAAAATGTTTCCTTTAAAAGTAATTGGCAATTTATTTGATAACAGTTTATATCTGACGGGCAGTGCCCTATTTTAGGAGGGGGTACTATCCTAGCTAATTTCTACCCGGGATCCGGACGTGACATATTTGTCTTCTTTAAAATTTTAAAATTTGTTATCAAAGATTTTCGATAGTTATGAAATTTCACCCATCTTTTATATAATTATAATCCCAGGAATAATATCCACATCATTATATTTGCCATTTAATGCTCACTAGGGTTGGCCAATGTTTAGTGGTGGAGCGGTGAGGTGCTCAATTTGAGTACCCTGTAATGTACTTTTGCAATAGGTACCGCACTAGGCATCACACTGAGAAAAAGATGGTACGGTGCGGTACGGAAAATTGTGGTGATAGCCCAACCCTATCGCTGATCGTTCTTTGTTTTCTTCAACATCCTCATATCCTGATCTAAAGAAATCTGTTTCCTCACCTGTTCATCTCCAGTTCTTTTTCCGCCTTCCTTTCCTTTTTTTTCCTCCCCTCCCTTCGAAATTTAAGCAGTTTTCTAATTTCATCTCTCCTATTTTCATCTTTTATTTTTCTTAAAAATCTCAGCGTTAATTTCTTCCTGTTTTTATTGACATTCATTTGCCACTTTTCCGAACGTCACTCTTTTTTAATATTTTTTTTCAGTTATTGAGAGTTACCATCCCAGCAAGGTAAAAACTTTTATACTTATAAACTTATAAAACCATGTTAAACTTATAAACCATATTAAAACCATTTTAAATCCTATTAAACCATATTAAACTAATAAAACCATATTAAACTTATAAACTTATAAAACTTATAAACTTCTACGGTCAGTTTTCAAACCTTAGTTCTTTATCTGTACAAGCCTAACTCATCAACGTTGATCTTATTACAAACCATATTTTGCGTCGCGTTTTTTTAAGGTCTGTTTAGTTTTTATTCGTGTAGTTTGGAAGCAACCCTCTGCCTGTCTGTCTCTTCCTATCTCAGTCTCTGTCTGTCTTTTGCTCTGTGTCCCTAACTGTCTGTCTCTCTAGCTGTGTTTCTGTTTGCCTGTCTTTATCTGTGTGTGTCCCTGTCTCTCTCTCTCTCTCTCTCTCTCTCTCTCTCTCTCTCTCTCTCTCTCTCTCTCTGTCACTTACTGTCTGTCTCTCTAAATCAATCTCTTCAAAGTTTCTTTCGTCATTCTCTCCTAACGAGAGAAAGAGAGAGAGAGAGAGAGAGAGAGAGAGAGAGAGAGAGAGAGAGAGAGAGAGAGAGAGAGAGAGAGAGAGAGAGAGAGAGAGAGAGAGAGAGAGAGAGATGAAGAGAGACAGACACACAGACGGAGAGGCACGGAGAGAGTTTGCTAAGCTTTGAAGTAGTGGAAAAAAAGTATAAAAAATAAAAGCCTAAAAAACTGAAAGGAAAGACACTCACTTAAGAGGCAGAGAGAGAGAGAGAGAGAGAGAGAGAGAGAGAGAGAGAGAGAGAGAGAGAGAGAGAGAGAGAGAGAGAGAGACATACAGAGAGAAGGCTGCTTTTAAATTATACGAATAAGAACTAAACTAAGAAGACCTGAGAAAGTTGCAAATATGGCTCGTAATAAGATCAACGATGAGTTACTTTAGTTTGGAAGTTATCTACAGTTAACTAGATTTAGGGGTGGGCGAAAGAGTCAGGGCTAGAGAAGGTATATCAATAATTACACAGACCTGTAAAATTTAATTTTTGGAAAATTATCTTCACTGTTAGATGTTCATTATATTGGATTTGTTGTCCCGACTTCAAATATGACCTCAGTTTTTTTTCATCTCGTAAAGTTATTTTACAAAAGGAGTATAAAATTTTAAAAACAAACAAAAAATTAAATAAGTGAAATTTATTTCTAACGCTTAAATAGGAATACAGAGTACAAAATGTGGATAAAAAATAAGGCAAAAAGCATACAAATATCATTTAAAATCAGTCAAAGTCTTCATAATATGGTTTCTTGTTTTCGTCGATGAATCTTTTGGTACTTTTCCGTTTGTGCTCGTTATGTGGATTGTCCCTCTTTAGCATCCAGCAGTAATCGGTTATCATGCTGATATTCCATTTTTCCTGATATCGTCTTTCCATTTCTTTTATATCTTGGTGAAATTGGTCACCCTGTTCTTCACTCACAGCTCCTACATTGTCTGGGAAGTAATCCAGATGTGTGTAAAAAATTAACTTTAATGCTCATGTTGCAACCCAAGTCTTTAACATTTTAAAGTCTTTTTAACATATTTTCAACAATATTTTTGTAATTTGGACCTTTTTTGTTTCCAAGGAAGTTTTTCACAACGTATTTGAATGATCTCCAAGCTTGTTTTTCTGTTTCTCCCATCTTTGTTTCAAATACGTCATCTTTCAAAAGTTTTCTCCTGACAAAAACGCCTTCCTTTAGCTTGCCTTCTGACAAATTAGGAAACTTGGTGCAAAGATATTTAAAACACTCTCCATCTTTTGGTAGTGCCTTCACATACTGTTTCATCAATCCTAATTTTATGTGAAGTGGGGGAAGTAAAACGTTTTTTGAATCTACTAAACTCTCTCTTTGTACATTTTTTATCCCAGGCTGTAGGGATTTTCTGAGTGGCCATTCTTTTTTAATATAATGCTGATTCCTATCACGGCTATCCCATTCACATAGGAAACACGGATGCTTTATGTATCCACTTTGATGTCTTACTAACATGGAGAGTACCTTTAAATCACCACAGATGGTACAACTATGGTCTTTATATTTAAGTGTTGTTATCATCATCTCCAAATTTTCATAACACTTTTTCAAACGAACAGAATGTCCCACAGGTAAGGAAGCACACCTACTTGCGCTAAAGAGAAGTAGAGCTTTGTGACTTCTTTTTGATATCGATAAAGAGTCGCCAGTCGTTTTTATTGTAGTCAATATTGAAACATTTCATAAGTCCAGAAACATCAGAGCAGTACACCAGATAGTCTCTTTGTGAGAAAAACTGTTCAAATTCTTCCTCTCTATCTCTGAACCACGAAAACGATGTCCTTTTGGCTAATTGATGTTTTTCCTTCAACCGTGAGTCTAAAAGTTCTGCTGAATCTTTAGAGAGGCCTAAGTCTCTTACAAAATCATTCAATTCGGACTGTGTGAAAAGCTGGGGGTTTTCATAACCGGGATTTTAAACATCATCTTAGTCACTATTATTATAACAAGATTTACTCTCTATTTCCTGATCACCATAAACATCAACTAAGTTTATGGAAGAGAAAGAACAGGAATTTCTACCCCATGATGTCCTTTTTGTTTTTTTAAGTCAAATGCCAGAAACAAAAGTAACAATCATCGCCGTGGTTTTTGAGGTTTCCTCCAAATCATAGGCACTCAGAAACGAAAAAATTGTTTCTTACCTTGTGATCACTTGTGACCATTGTGATGTCCTTCAACACACACGGAACATACAGTGCGAGGCGCCCATGTTTTGTCTTGTTCTCCCAATCTAACACCAAAATATGCATTGTATACATTTGTAACAAAGTCTGTCATTTTTCTGTTGTTTTATTACACTATAACTGCCGTAGATGTAACAGAACGAGTTAGGATTGTTGAAACAGCCAAGTGAAGCCATTCTACACTAAAAATAAAAATTAAAAACATACCATATATTCACCACAATATAAATATATATATAAATTTACTTCAAATATATATATATATATATATATATATATATATACACATATATATATATATATTAATAGGTGGGACTATGGGGTCTTGGTACGCAAAGTAGATGTTGAGATCGAAACGTACTGTACAAAGATACAAAACGATGATTAACATAACGATTTATTACATACACAGGTCACATAAAATTTTTTCTTTTGACAATGATTACTAACCAACACGTAAACAAATATATAAATGACAAGAGACCTGCGAAGAATGCAGGAACGAACATGTTTTTACTTCGTTTGTTTTGAACTCTCTCTCTCTCTCTCTCTCTATATATATATATATATATATATATATATATATATATATATATATATATATATATATATATATATATATATATATATATATATATATATATATATATATATATATATATATATATATATATATTTGAATATGGCTTTTTTACTATAAAAAAAAAAAAAAAAAAAAAACTGTACGTGTTGAATGGAAATGGAAGTCATTTTTGAAATCAGCGCTATAAATTACATCTAAAATACTTAAAATCTTTAAAACAATTTTTTCATCGTAAGCCTGTGTTTTGAAAGAAGATTGGTGGTAACAGGCAAAAGAGAGTAAATTTATTAATTCAAGATTAATGTGCAAAGATGAAATTTAGAAATGAAAACCGGATATTTGAAAGTTCATATGTCCTAGTAAATGATAGTGCAGAAGGAGTAAGGGAGTTGTTTTGTGGATGAACAAAACGAATATTTGAGTAGTCTTAATAAGAAAGATGTAGAAGTACGAGGAATATCTTTTCTTTTGGAATACAAAGTAAAAATAAAATTGGGGAAATATTGTTGAAATAATGTGCTGCTAAAGGAATGATATTAGGGAAACATTTTTTAATTAACATAACACACACAAATATACATGGGCTAGTGGAACGACGTGATCGTACCCTTCTTTATTATTTGTGTGTAAATCAAATAGAGAAAGATAGTTTGTTGGATGTGAACATCTTGAGATGAACACCAGGGGGTATATCAGATCCAGTGGCGGCTAGTGTATAGACCCTACTGAACTGCAGCACCCCCTAATTTCTTTCGATATTATCGATAACATTCAATATAATGAGTTATTTTCTTTAATTCTTTCTTTGTACTTGTACATTATATAATCCTTAACCTTAATGTTAGTAGCCATGAAAAAAAAAATAGTTCATGAAAAAATTACAAAATTCCTTGTATGGAACTGTGGGCTTCATTGTTAAAGATACGCGATGTTTGGCTGCTGTGCACATGCGCACGTGTCCGAGATAAGAAGCTGTACGATAGGTAGAAAAAGCACTGTCGCTCACGCAGTGCCGATCCTATTGTTCAAGTGTAAGGAAGTTTTTCTTTTTGATTCAGCGTGTGTTGGACTTAAAAATTGTGGACGTATCTTACACACAACACACACACACACACACACACACACACCTTGATGATATTTTTCAACGCTTGTGCGGTGCACAGATTGAACGCTAGCGCCGAGGTGTCGGAACGGGAGAACGTGACATGTCTTTATAGATGGGTGCTGATATTTCCACTAAGGAGATTTTGTGGCGTTTTTTCTTTTAGTCAATCGTGGTGGGTAGTGGTCAAGCACTTACGCGGTCATTTGCTAGGGCCCAGGTTCAATCCACGGGCTGAAATTACTTGGATGAGGTGTTTAATCAATATATATATATATATATATATATAGTATATTAATAATATTAAATATTACTATATATATATATATATATATATATATTATATATATATATATATCTATTATATATATATATATATATATATATATATTTTATATATTATATATATATATATATATATATGTATTATATTTATACTATATTATATATATATATATATATATATATATTACTATATATAATATATATATATGAGAGAGAGAGAGAGAAGAGAGAGAGAGAGAGAGAGGAGATCAGAGAGAGAGAATAGAGAGAGAGAGAGAGATAGAGATAGAAAGAGAGAAGAGCCGTTAGAGAGAGACGAGAGAGAGGAGAGAGAGAGAAGAGAGAGAGGAGCAGAGAGAGAGAGAGGGAGGAGAGATTCCAAAAATTTGCCGATAACGAACGTAAAACAGCACCATAAACACGTGAGAGATATTTTTTAATCTAAGATTTATTCTTATGTTCTTAAGTAGTCTCGTTAAATTATTTTCGTTTCTGTTGTTTTCTGCTTTTTCATGTCTTTCAACCACATTTTGTTCTTGATATTCATTTTTACTATAAACTATATTATATTATTTTTTTTATATATTCTTATATATATTATTACTACTATATATATTATATATATTAATATATATATTATATAAATCGAATCTTCTTTTATCTTTTCATCATGACCGCATGTAGAATGCAGAGACAATCTGTTTAATCCAAAATATTTGTCCTTTTTTGGGACTTTCCAAGCGAATTCATCACACCCATTCTGCAGAATATATTATTGTTCTTTTTTAAAGATTTTTAAATTTTATTATGTGAAATTTTATTAAGAACCCATTTTCCTGTTTCTAGGTTATTATAATATAATTACTAAGTAATATATATATATATATATATCATATATATCTATATATAGTATAATTTTATTATTATGTATTAAAATTAAAATATATAAAATAATTACATATATATATCATTTACATATATATATAGTATTATTTATATAATATATATATATAATATATATTTATATACTTATATATTATATATTATTATATATATATAATATATATAATAAATATATATTATATATACTTATTTTCTATATATATTTATTATATACTAATATATATATATTATAGTATTATTAATATTATTATAATATATAATATTATAATATATATATAATTTATTAATTCTATTATATATTAAATTACAATTATATATAGTATGATACATTGGTGCTTTTAGAGAAGATTCTAGGGGGGGGGCTAATTATTATATATTTAAATTATATATTTATAAATCTTATAAATATATAACTATATATATATCAATCACAATAATTCATATATCCTAATATATTATATATTAATATAATAATATCGATAATATATTTACATTTATATTATAATCAAATTGACCTACTTATATATAATAATTTTATATATACTATATTATTATACGATATATATTATACTATATATACTCCATCTATATTATTATAACTTATATATTATCTATATTAATATTATATTAGTCTTCATTCCAAGTTTTTGAATAATGAATAAATGATAATGCCTCTTGTGCGCCAATATTCTTATATTATTTTCATAATATTAACATTATTTTAAATTGAGTTTAACTAGTAAGAAGTCTTATATTAATTAATAGTATTTTCTTTTAGCTTGAAACAGAATTACTATTTCTTTTTCTCTTTTCCAAAGACACCCTAGTTATCATATCTTCTACATAAATGTTTTAGATATGCTAATTTTCCCCCGATGAATGCCTAGTAACATATTTTATTCTTTTGTTGGAAATAGTTGACCTTAGCGCGTTTCTCCGCCACGTGGTTGGTTTAAACGACCTTTCATTGTAATAAGTAAGTTGGTGCAACTGTGGTGAGAAAGTACTGTTGATAGCAATTGTGCACACTGCTGAAAAATGTGCATGATTTTGTAGTAATGTGCTGTAATTCATTTTTTTCCTCATTTCGTAGGCTTCCCATGCTGACTTCCTTTCATAGATTTCACCGAATTCTGCTTCCACCCGTTTAGAGTTAACAATGAAGTTATACATGAGTTCAAATTTTTTTTTAAATATTCCTTTGACTTTGGTTAATTATTTTAATTTAACTGGGTGCAAAATGCAAAGAAGGTAGATGTTATATTGTGCTCCGAAAATTTGATACTCGATGAAATGAGAGAACAAGGTCAAGGGTATTGAGTGAAACTCTGTGCAATCCTCAATCCAGAATTTTTTTTTGATGCTCATGAGGCTCAGAATTCTTTTGGCATACTGTAATCATGCAATATTATTTTGTCAAAAATGCTCTTTTTCTTAAATTCCTAAAAAAAGAAGTGGATTTATGTTTCACTTTTATCGGTTTCTTAAAATGATTTAACGCAGTTTTTTCTATCGGTGAACAAGAAAATAATCCACATTTTTACTTTAGTTGAGAATATTCTGCTATAGGCCTCAAATATGAACTATATTTCGCCATAATTATTAAACAGATAAGATATATAGGACTTTCTGTTGCTGATGACGGCGTTTCTGCGTTAGTTGCTGGCTCTGCGTTACAATCTGGATCAGATGAGAGATTTTTCTAACGATAACTTTTTGAGCTAAAATGTTAAAAAACAATATCTAATCTGAATTAATACTTAGAAAACCATAGTGTTTGCCATAACAATGCGTGATATTGCTACCAAATTTTGGGTGAGGTAACTTTCACGGACAAATTTTAAAAGTTTTACAATTTCACTATAAGATTTTGCAATCCGAATGATGCTTTTCACAATTACTCATTAAACGATGGGAAAACAATGAAAAAATTTGGGCTTTAGGCTACTGATCTCTTATTAACTTTTGAAACATTTTCTTTGTCAGCCATAGTGGAGCACCCATCAAACTCAAGCGCTTACTCATCATTAATTCTATGAATATCTCGTGTAGTAGACCATATAGCTTTGCACTATATTTTAGCCTTTCAGGTTTTTCAAGAGGGAGTAAAGCCTAAGACATTGCTTCACGTCATTGAGATCCCTTATCCACGGAGCCGGACACCAAACCGATTTGCTGTTTCTGGTCGGATATGTTGCTGTCCTTGTCTAAAAGGGAGAAATTATTCACGTTGTTTCTTCATTCACAATTTGAATTCAAGATATCAAGTTTTTAAAATAATATAGTTCATTCTGATCATATGTGATGTGTTATTTGGCCTTTGCTTTCCGTTTGGTTTCACAATGTTCCAACAAGAACCATCTTCAGCTTCTATACTCTGAATTTATGCAACTGAAATATAATTATATATATCTATATATATTATATATATATTATATATTATATTATATAATATATATATATATAATATATATATATATATTAAATATTTTATATATATATATATATATATATATATATATATTATATATTATATTATATTATATATTATATATATATATATATATATATATAATATAATGTAAGAGTTTAAAAAAACGAACCCTCGTTTTTTTTAAACAAGTAAGGCAAATCTTCTTAAAAAAAAAACACGAGCAATAAAAAAAAGAAAATGCAATATTTTTTTTATTTTAAACAAATATCATATTCATGATTTCATGATTTTAACCCTGTGGGACACCACTACATATAATAATTACGCCGGCGAACTCGTCTTGCGTTTCTCTAACTACAATATACCAAGAATGTTAGTTTTTTAATAGCACTACCTGACCTAATCAAAAATAAAAAAACAAGATCGTGTCTATATAATAAAGGCAGCTTTACTACAAGTTCATTCTCATGCAATTGATTTAATTAAGGGAAAAAAAACAAAATTATCATATTCAAGGATATTTAAGAAACGGTATTTAACTCTACATGTATGCAATACAATACCGTAAAAATAAACTAGTAAAAAATAATTACGTTAATTTTCATCCATTTTCAACAATTTGAGCACAGGATTAAATTAAAACAAACTTTACTTCTTCTACATAACAAAATGTTTCTTCTCAAAACTAATTGCCGTCCCTCAACAATCCAACAAAATGTCGATGCCCTGTGTGCGCTCCTTGAGACTTGTGCCGCGCTTTTAGTTTTTTGTCCTCGCCTGTGCTCCGTGGTACACAGGTTTTTCCCTTCCGGACTCTTCTTTTAATCTTTTTTTTTTCGCACGTGATAATGTTATATTTTAAGAAGTTTTATCCCAATTTCCCAAATTGCCCTTTTTAAGTGTATGTACTATTACGACGTTTTAATCATCTCTAATGTAACTATAGTTTATGGAAAATAAGTTTTAAAAATCTAAAATATTATTAAAAACATAATAAAACTTATAGAATATTCGTTAATTAATGTAAAGTACACAACCTGTGTGACATGTCCTTTCAATAAACTTCGCTCCTCATATCGTTACAAACCTTGTTGATATTTTCTTCTCTTTATAGACAGGACATTTCCAGTCAATAAACTTGGGCTGATTCAGATATCTATTATATTTTTTTACTGAAATAAATAATGTTCAGAAAAGATTTGAGCTATTAAAGTTATGTATTCCATGACCATATTTTTTAATTTGAGTATGCATTCGTTAACCCATTTCGAAGAATACTCATCTACAACTTGGTTTGTAATAAACACTGATAATACCTAATGACTTAAATTAAACACTGAATGCGATTTAGAATCACATTTTACATGGACCTCTGATAAATTACTATACCTTGTGAATACATGTTACAACCATAACCTAAAATATCTTGATAATCAATACTGAATGGGACGTGTGTCCAAAAGTATACATCAACTCTCTACGCGGAATGAAGCTTTACTTTCTTATGTCATTATTATTCATCCATGCTTATCTATCTATCTATTCTATTTAATTATACTCTACCTATAACTTTATCTCCCTTAATATTGTAGTATCTATACGGTGGGATATTTTATGTATATATTATATGTATATTGTTTTATTAATTTTATTTTTTATATACTATATTTTTTTTTTATTTTATCATCTTTTTTTCTATGTGTTCAAGCTCGTCTTTTTATCAAACCAGTAGGCATCCTATGTTAAAAAAAAACCACCCGAAGCAACACAAAGATGATTATTTTTTTTTACCAACATACTAATCTTATTTTAACCCCCTAGTTTACGGTATGTTTCCATTAATTAGAGTTAATATCCCTTTCTAAAATATCCCTTCAAGAATTGGTTGTTATGGACTTTATTACCAACTGCGTCTCCCGTATCATGCGTCCTGTAACTGCGTTGGTATATAGACACAATGCTCTCGTTCTTGATTATTTTTATATTAGGCTTGAAAAAATTAGTTCCAATTTGGATCATCTTTAATGATAAAGGTTTTTTATTTGGATAATCTTTTTAAAAACAATTTAATAAATCAATTTTACCCAAGCTCTTCTGACTGCACACCTGCTTAAATATACGCAGTATTTATACAATCAAAAATTATAAAGGTTTCTAGACAAAATATTGAAACATAAATGATAAGTAATAATATTATATATAATTAATAATATATATTTTAATAATTACTATAATAATATAATAATCATATAATAATAATAATGAATAAATAATAATAATATATTTTAAAGAGTATGTAGATCTACTTAATTTTTCTGCAATAAAGACAACGATTAAGTAAAATCGTTTTTGTGGACACCGTTATTTTGTTAAAAAGGTAAAGAAGGTTTTCATTAATCGTTTTTTTTTTTTCAAAATAATATATTACATTACTCTTAAATATTATTATTATTATTATTATTATTATTATTATTATTATTATTATTATTATTATTATTTATTATTATTATTATTATTATTTATTTATTTTATTTATTTTATTATTATTATTATTTATGATTAATTTCTTCACTAGTCAGGCCTTGTATAATTTTGTATTGTTATAGAATTACTGGTTTAACGGTGGGTGCAGATCAGTAAGCTGGTAAAATTCGATTTATTAAATTGTTTTTTAAACAAGATGTATTCCAAAATAAAAACCTTCTAGTCATTAAGAATGATTCAAGTATTTGAGACGAATTTTTTTTCACCCTAATTAAAATAATCAAAAAAGATCGTGTCTATATAATAAGCAGTTTACAGGTTATTTATGCATTGTAATTAAGGGAAAATTATATTCAGGATATTAGAAACGATATTCTCTAACTTAATGAAACATACGTAAACTAAGTAAAATAATATATTCATTTGTGTAAAATAAATAATATTGTAATTGGCCATGCTTTTGTTTTTGCTCGTGGTTTTTTTTTTTTTTTAAATAGGTGGCCTTACTTTGTTTTAAAATAACGAATTTTTTTAACATCTTTACATATATATATATGATCTATATATATAATTATTTATACTATTATAATCATTATATAATTATATATTTATTAATATATATTAATATATATATTATATATATATATATATATATTATATATTTTATATAATATATATTATTTAATATTTATACATATATTATGATATTATATATATATATATATCATACTATAATATATATTATATATATATATATATATATATATATAGTATATATCATATATATATTATATATATATATATATATATATATATATTAATATTACTTATATTA
>JABUQX010132351.1:0-5000 GCA_015478945.1 Trachelipus rathkii
TGCTCTTATGCATTATTAGGCTTATTTTAAGTTTTAAATTAATTACATTAAATTAATATGTGTGATAGGCTAATGCCATCTTTCTTTGCTTTAATATTTTATTAGGACTACTGTCGTCAGACGGTTTCCGCGTTAAAGATTTGTTTTAAGACTTCTATCTTTGGGTTAGTGGTCTTCCTTTAAACATTCATATCTATTTTTTGACCTATTGGTTTAAAACTTTCTACACAGGTCTTATTTGCCACTTATTGCATATGTTGGAATAAAAAATTCTTTATAAATTTATACTTACGTAACATTACATGTGTTTTTTTAAACATTTACATGACCTCACACATATATGTTGGGTCCTTTATTTGGCCTTTGGCTTTTAAACATTTACATTGACCTTACATATATGTTGGGTCCTTTATTTGGCCTTTGGCTTTTAAAACATAAAAAATGAACCTTATATATATATAATATGTTGGGTCTTTATTTTTGGAATTTTGGCTTTTAAACATTTACATGACTTTACATATATATGTTGGGTCCTTTATTTGGCCTTTGGCTTTTAAACATTTACATTGACCTTACATATATGTTGGGTCCTTTATTTGGCCTTTGGCTTTTAAACATTTACATGACCTTACATATATGTTGGGTCCTTTATTTGGCCTTTGGCTTTTAAACATTTACATTGACCTTTTGCATATGTGTAGTCCCTTTATATTATTTAGCCTATGGGCTTTTTTTTAAAAAAAAAAAAACTTATTTGACATTACATATGTTTGTTTATTTTTGCATTTGGCCATCATCGGCTTCCTTTGAAAAAAAAAAAAATTTGTTTTATTTATGAATATTTGATTAGACACACTGGTATTTTGAAATAGTTACTACATAGTTTGTGTAATTAACATTGTGTGTTTTTCACATTTGTATTAATTTGGCCTTTGGCTTTTAAATATTTGCATGACCTTACATTTATATATGTTTGGTCCTTCATATTTGACCTGTTGGTTTTAAACATTTACACAACCTTTTACACTTAATTAGCCTTTGGCTTTACTTATACACATGTTTGGTCCCCACATATTTGGCCTTTAGCATGTTTAAAAAAATATATATTTTTGACCCATGTGGTATGTTTTTTGATATAGTTAAAAAAAAAAGTATTTTGCTTTGAACTTTGTTTTCTCACTTAATTCTGGATTAAACAGGTTGCACAACAGTGCTAGATTATACTCCTATCACCCCTTTTTTTTTTTTTGTCTCTGGTTTTACATTGGTGCTTATTATACTGTATCTTAAGCAAACTTGGTTCAAAGCTAAAATCTTACTTTAAAATTTTAAATTATAAATTTATTGTTTTGATTTTGCACACTAGTCCTGATGGACTGTTCAATTATATTTGAATAATTTATTCTGAATTTCCCTAGTGATTGCCATTAAGAAGACATTAACACATTAAGAATATGGATATTTTGAATATTTTGCTTATATTGTACAACATATGGCTTGAACTCTTGTTTAGTAACTACTTAATACTTTAATTTGGTCTCTTGCATATAAAGTTTATATTTGTTTACTAGAATATCTGGCATTCATGCTGGACTTATTTTTTGATTGTTTTATTTTATCGCATGTTGCTCTGGATTGAAATTTGTTTTAAAAATTGCTTGCACTTCGAACACTGCTTCCCTTAATTTGCTGAAGGAGCATAAGAACATTTCTTATGTTCTTGTGTTCTTTCAGCAAATCTTTTTGTCCGGGAGGTTATTAGAAATAATTATTCCTGTATTAAACGCTTACTATGATGTTATTAACTACTTTAAAATTGAACCTTGGGTCTTTTTTAAAATGCTTACAAGATTTTAGAGTATTCTTGTATCTCACTGTTTTGGAGACTTTCTTGAAAATTAAGAGTCACGCAGAGCAGATTGCTGATATAATTAGGTTTAAAAATGTAGCCGTGAGCTATAACGGTAAAGTAGTCTTTTACCTTTAAACTTAAATAATATTTTTAGTCTTGGGTTCTGAACTATCTCCTTTTTATTAAAAGAGTAAACAGAGCCCAACATAAATTAGGTCAGGTGAACTTTTCCTTTTGTTCTATTTTAACCTTATACTCAACTTCTCTATCTCACTAAACTTGATTTTAGTTTGGGACAAACTCTTTGTCCGGAAGATCGTTTAGGCCATAAGCTAAGAATATACTTATAACTACGTATTCATATTTACTATAATTAGCCTTCAATTCAAAGGCTTACCTCAAGTAATAAATTACTTTGAAATCGTAACTGTCTTTAAGACTATATAAACCATAGGTGAGTGATTATTTGTTTCTTTAGCATATTTTATGTATATTAAGATAGACGTTCTCAGTTTAGGAATGAGCAGTTCACTAACTGTTCTAAATTGCACTTAAAATTAAATTCTGCCAAGAATAATTTCTTATAATATATATATATAATACTATATATATAATATAGTATATTTATATATATATATATATATTTATATATATATAAATAATATATTATACTAATTATATATATATATGAGTTATATATATATATAACATAATATATATATATAGGGTATATAATATATATATATGATAGTACTTATAAACCCTTTTAACGTTTTGGTGAGTCTCCTATTAAGAGGGTAACTGGGGACCACAGAAATTGAACTTAAGGCCGGCGCTAATCCCAACCAGCGCGACCACATGTTCTATGTTCGAGTTTTAAATTCTTTGGCCCCCAGGTAGATAAAACTAAAACTGCTACGCGGAGGGATTTGAACCAGCGCCCTCTCGTATGAGAGTCGGCGACTCAGCCTCTGCGCCACGAAAGGCGTTCATCAAATATATATATATATATATATATATATATATATATATATATATATATAATACTATATATATATATATAACTATAATATATATATATAGTATATATATAATATATATATATTATATATAAGAGAGAGAGAGGGAGAGAGAGGAGAGATAAGGAACTCGAAGCTTTGAAATTACCTCCCATTTTTAATGGTGCACTTTTCTCTTTTTGGCGTCCATATTCTTTAACACACGTCAATCCTCTCAGGCAACCATATTAACTAACCACGCATTTATCCCATATCTATATACTATATCTATGTATAAATGTAACACACTCCCTCTTCTAGATAAACATCTTACAGACATCCTACTACTCATATCCCTGTGGTGGTGGGGAAGAGTAAATTTCCACATCGTATGTCTGCATGTCGTAGGGGGTGACAAAGGACCGTTAGTAGTATGACTTGGCTGCCCACTACCAACTATCTCTTGCTAGGAATGCTGATGCAAGCCTCGGAGATGGTCGTGATCGCCGTAAACGGCCTTCTAATTTTTGGCGAAATTGTATGAATCCGTATGGGTACAATGGAATGTCCAAGAGGAATAAATGCTTGAGAGGGAGAAGAGGGAGAGAGGTGATGGGCTGTATTTAGAAAGGGCAAATTTGATTTGCTCGCTGCTGACTGAAAACAAAGCATAAAAGGAACGGTGGTAAAAATAAGTGGTAGTGGTGGTGAAATAGTGCTCGTCGTCTGGTGCTGGAAATGAATGAGAGAAGGGAGAGAAGGAGATGGAATTCTTGATGAGTGACTTATGGTACAGAGCTATGGTAGACTTGTGTGTGTGAGTCCTAGAATTCTAATGGTTAAATTTAAGTTTGAAAAGGCAAGGTATGTGTGGTTGTGACGTATGGTCCATCTGAGGGAACGTTGAAGAGAAGTACGATTTTTTGGGATAATCTGAATGATGCTCTGGATGGGGTGAGTAGTAGCTTCAGATTTGATAGTGTTGGGGGACCTCAATGGTTGGATATGTGATCAAAAAGGGATGGTATAAAGGTGGTTTTGGGGTGGCGGGAGAAATGAGAATGGTAGGAAGGTGATATATTTCTGTGAACCACCCTTTAAATGTGTGTAAGTAATACTTATTTTAAACACAAGAGTATCCATAAGTATACTAAGAGTTGGTGTAGGTAGAGATGGTATCGAAGTGAAAAGTATGAAAGTGGTTTTGTGTTGGCGAAGAAGGAGATGTTGAAGTATGTGTTGGATGTTAAATCAGTGAGGGGTTTGAGGAATGGGATTATCGGATCATTATGTTGTTTTATGTAAAACTAAGTTAGTGGGGGCTTGGATGGAGAGGAAGGTGATACGAAAGGAAGTAGGTAAAATTAAGTGTGAGAAGTTAAGAGAACAAGACAATAAGGATGAGTATGTAAGAGCCCTCGCTAGTAAATCGGTTGAATGTGAACAAGTTTGAAATGAACAAATCTGGGGGCAATGAAGGAAGCAAATTGTAGTAAGTGCAAAGGAAGTGTGGTGGATGGCTAAAGAAGTAGGAAGTAAAGAAATGTTATACAGCGATGGTGAAATGAAGAGGTGATGAAAGCAGTTTAAAAGGTACAAAAGAAGCGTGGTTTGAATGTACTAAAATCAAATGATGAAATTTCAAAAGAAAAGATGCTTGGAATTATATAAATGGAGGAAAAAAGAAATACTAAAAGGTGCATACGTAGGAGAAAACAAGAGGTAAATGAACAGGTTTTGGAAGGAGGATGAATGAGGACATACAAGGGAATAGGAAGCTCTCTGGAAGGAAGCCGAAAGGTTAAGAAATGAGAATAAGGGGCAATCTGGCTTAGAATAATGAATAGGGATGGTGCTTTTTGTCAACTGATGAAATGGATGCGAAGGGGAGTGTGGAAAGAACACTTCGAAAATCTGCCACAATATTAACAGTAATGATGAGGTGTTAGTGAATGTGTGTGGGTTTGATGTGCAAGAAGGAATAGGTATTTTTGGGATGAGGTTATTAGTAAGGAAGGAGGTAATGGTAGAGTGAGAAAGTTGAAGAAATGTAAATCTGCAGGTATCGATGAAATTACTGGTGAAATGATCAAGAGCGGAGGCGAGATGGTGATTGATTGGGATTTGGAGTTGTGTAATAAGCGTTTATG
>JABUQX010132351.1:17500-30868 GCA_015478945.1 Trachelipus rathkii
GTATGCCATCTCCTAATATATATGTGAAAAGATCACGTATAGAAATCATAGCATGTTTATTTTCTGGTCCATCAGTGTAAATAGAATCACACCATTGTTCTTTAAACATTGAAATAAATTTATGCACGTCTATGGAACTCAAGAAGTATTCAATAATATCTTCAGAGTTATCCGAAAGCATTTTCTTAAATGTGTAGTATTCCTGATACAGAATATAATGGCATGTATTTACGTGATTACTCAACATTTCACCCCTTACACTCTGTAATAACACCCTCTTGCGAATCTCAGACATATACTTCAACTGTTGTATCCCTGTAATAAAGAAACCGAAGCGGGTGGGTTTAAATGTACACGAGTTATACGCATGCCATACTCTTACCTCCATTCTGATTATGTTATGTTTCATTGAAAACTCGATAGTGAGTTGTTTAGGTTTCCTCTTCACACTCTGGCTGATAACTACTTTTGTTCCGATTAAACCTGAAGGCTTATTAATGCTGTGCGAAATGAATGTTTCGGCGTGTAAACATACATTAAGTAGTTCTTCTGTATTCATAAATACCCTTTGGCTACTGTAGTTTACATGGGGACTAGTACACGTGTAAAAGTCACTGCCATCGGGATTTCTTTTATAAACAATTGAAACTCCACAGACCGGAAGATTTTCCTCCCACTGCACAATGTCCTGTATAGAGATGAAACGGTTAAGTCTGAGCATGATGAACACGTGAAAATAGTAAGGTTCTCTGCGTGAAGGTACGTTAACACTTCTTCCTTGCTTAAAGGTTACAAGGGAACTGAGGGATCATCAGAATATATATATATCCTTATCTAGTGAAAGTATATAAGAGGTGTGGTATTATATTCTATTCATTCTTAGGAAAGCTTTTGAGCTGGCAGGATGCATTTCTTAACCAGTGCGTCTCATGGCTGCTGTAAATCAGAATTAAATCTTTTTAATGTTCCCCCAACCCAAGTTAGTGTGCTTAATAGCAATTACGTATCTGTCAACCCCACTCACTCGATTACCAATAGCGATGCACCTTTAGAGTTTATAGTAACTGGTTCAGGGGACTTTTACATCGATCCCTGCGACATCCATTTATACTTGAAAGTGAAACTTTTAGCAGAAGATGGAAGCGACCTACCTACATCCGATGATCATGTCGTTTACACTGAGAGTAACTTCTTGTATACCGCTTTCAGCCAGCTGGAAATATTCCTTAATGAAACACCTGTTAATTCAGCTACAGCCTTATACCCGTACAAATGCTACATCAACAATCTTTTAAACTTTAGTGAAGATGCGAAACAATCCCACCTGCAATCCTGTGGGTTCTACAGCTTTAAAGATGTAGATAAGCATATTGACAGGGCTGCGAAATCTCCAAGTAACACATACGAATTTTACGGTCGACTAATGGGGGATCTACTTAATCAGGAGCGACTTCTACTCCCAGGGGTGGAACTTAAGTTGAAATTGACTAGGGCTGCGCCACAGTTTGCATTGAAAGTAAGCACTAAAAGCGGTGTTACGAGTACTCCACCATCCCCAATTTTCAAATTGTTGGAGACCTATATTTATGTACGCAAAGTGAAACTCACGGCTAACAGACATCTTGAAATTGAAAAATCACTTCTTTCCTCAACCGCAAAGTACCCCTTGATACGAGTGGAGACAAAGATTTTTAACTTTACACCTGGTTTATCAAATATTAACATCCCCAACATTGTTAACGCTACTCTGCCCTTGAAAGTTGTAGTAGGTATGCTTGAGCATACAGCTGTAACAGGCAAGTATAAAAAGCCTACCTTTAAATTCCAGCATTTCAATTTAAAACGGATCAGTCTTCAAATCGACGGGCATTCACACGGTAGGGATTACGAAACGTCTTATAGCACCATTCCCTATGAGTCGCTGTGCTCTCGGCCTTTCTACGACCTGGTAGCTCAAACTGTACAGTGTAGTGATACAGGAACGGGTATTACACTCCAAGATTACGTTGACAATTCTAATTTATATGCTTATGAACTAACAGCCGACCTTTCATCGTCTGCTTCTACTCATTTATGCGCTGTAACGAGTGGCTCATTAGGATTGAATTTAAATTTTGCATCGAGCTTACAGGTTCCTGTTTCAGTCTTGGTCTATATGGAATACCAGAGTCTCATTGAACTAGACAGGGTTAGAAACGTGCTTCTATGCGGCTAACCATGAACGAGGCCGAACTTGGCGTATTACTGTCGTCAGTGAAGGGTTTCAAACATACGTATGCCAGTAATGAATTAGAAGATATAAAAATAAGAGTAAACGAAGGGTTGATATTTAACACTTCACCTAGATGGGAAACTGCTCAGGGGCATTGGGCTGTACTGTACAAACTTGATGAAAACTGTATGATTCTAGTTGATTCACTGCATCAATCGACGTTATATTCATCCCCTTATATAAAGCAATTCCTAAGAAACAATAATTCAAGCTATATGAAAACCTTAACGTTTCCGATACAATCATACTCGTCACAGCTATGTGGACTCTATGCCGTTTACTTTTTACAAGGATTACTTAAAAAGCGCCCTCTTGAAGATCTCGTTAATGTATTCTCAGCTAGAAATCCCATACTCAACGATTTTATTATTGTTCAGGAAATTCTAAAAATGATGTAATTTTACTCAATAAAAGAATATTTTTTATAATAGCGTTTCAGTGTATGATTCCTCCTCGTATTCCATCTATTTTAAAAAGAAACTATAGCGTATAATAATATTTCCTGTATATATATATATATATATATATATATATATATATATATATATATATATATATATATATATATATATATATATATTTATATATTATATATATATATAAATATATATATAGTTAAATAAAGTTATATATATATATATATATATATATATATATATATATATATATATATATATATATATATATATATATTTTTTTTTTATTATATATATATATTTATATATATATATATATATATATATATATATATATATATATATATATATATATATATATATATATATATATATATATATATATATATATATTATTAGATTTAAGACATTGTTCTTCATTTGAAATACATATGTAAACTTTAAAGAGTACTAGTTAACCTTTACGCGCATTCCTGCGCCGATGGTTGCCTATTAGGCTTAAAATACACACCCTTAGGGCTAAAATCTATCGTATAAAAACCTTGAAGCCAAGGTATATTTAGTCAGAGTGTTTCAAGGGATTCCTCGTAGTAGATGTGAATTACATACGCTCTAATGTAATAATAATGGATATATTAGGGTTATACATATTATATATATATATATATATAAAAATATATTATATATATATATATATATATATATATGCTTGAAACTTAATAATATAATAATTTATTTAATTAAGCATATATATATATATTATATATATACAGATATATATATATATATATATATATATTATATATATATATATATATTATATATATATATATTTATATTATACATTTATATGTTTGTTATATATATATGTGAGAAAATATTATTATTATTAATATTAAATTATATATATATATATATATATATATATATATATATATATATATATATATATATATATATATATATATATATATATATATATTTATATACATTTCTGTTTCAGTGTTTTACACCCAGTGGAAAGAATTGTAGAAGAAGAAAAACGAAAATATGTCTGCAAATAATCAAAAACGGGGTTTAAAGCGTACTTTCAGTGGAGATGACGAAACTGTATCAGAAACCGTACTAGTGGAAGTAGTCGAAGAGGTGGAACTAGTAGAAGCTGTGCGGACCTATGAAAATGCAGTCGAAGCTGATGATGGTCAAAGACAGAATACAGCCATGCCGTGCAAAAGGGTAAGTGTCGTTAAATTATTATTATTATTATTATTATTATTATTATTATTATTATTATTATTATTATTATTATTATTATTATTATTATTATTATTATTATTATTATTATTATAATATATATATATATATATATATTATATATATATATATATATATATATATATATATATATATATATATATATATATATATATATATATATATATATATATATATATATATATATATATATATATTATATATTCCAATTCCTATTTGCAGCGTATGGGTGGTTGGACCGACCGAGAACGAAATACCCCTTCCTGTACCAGTGAACACTGATGGAGTTGATCTTGATATATCTACGGATAATGATGAGGAATATGTGCGAGCGCTACTTGAAGCTGAGAGAAAGATGGACTTATTTCTTAATCCGCAAGCTATTGATAATAGGATTCGACCTAGAGTAAGTTTCTAAATTATTTCTTAAGCGTTATTATATTCATAGACGTTATTACAATAGATATTCTTTTATATATATATATATATATATATATATATATATATATATATATATATATATATATATATATATATATATATATATATATTTATTTTTATATATATTGTATATTATATATATATGTATATATATATATATATATATATATATATATATATATATATATATATATATATATATATATATATATATATATATATATATATATATATATATATATATATATATATATACTTATAATACTATTTCATTACAGTGTGCTAATGTTGAAACAGTCAAGGGCCAATGTGTCAACAAAGTCGGAGGTGGACGGAATGCAATTAGTCCTGTTAAGAGAAGACTGATATCCAAACTCGAGCGGCGTAATCTTCAACGGAATAATGAGGAACGAGTCAGATCAGAAGCATCAGTCAGTGTTACGGGAGAAGCGGGTACTGTCCATCCTGTTGGAGGATGTATTTCTACAAACCACGCCGTTGAGGATGGAAATCAAGGAATGGTATGTGCATTTCAATACATGATTTTCCTATGTTCTATAACAATCTACATTTTGTTTTTATATTTACATACATGTTTTCTTCCCTCTATAGATTACACGTCGGAAAGCCCGCAGTCCTAATAAGAAGAGGTTAATCTCCAAACTTGAACGTCGCAAACTTCGTCGTATCGTAGAAGCCCAAAACCATACCGAGTCAACAGGTCGTGATACAGTAGATGGTAAATCCAATCCAGATCGTACAGTCCGTGATTCCTCAGGTCCTTCTACGCCTCTCAACGCTGAGACGAAAAACCAAGGAAAGGTAAGCATATTTCAAATTCTGGAATACGTATATATTACACCTATAACAATCTACATTTAGCTTACACGTTCTTTTTCTCCTTTCAACAGAAATCATCTGGAGTACCTCAACAATCAGACTTAAATACTGGTGAATCTCCAAATACACGTGCAGCTACCCCTGTTCCCTTATCTGAAACGAATATCCCAACTTCGGAATCTTCGGTAAGTTACAATCTAATTATTCTATATATTACTGAAAAATATTACTGAAAAATATTGTTACATAATAGTATGTTACACAATTGTTTATGAATTTTCATTCTTTTTCCAGAAAAAGCAAAAACAGAAAGGGAATCCAGGACTGTAGATGACGGGGCTGTTGCGGGCCCTTCACGCATAGAGGTGTTTCATGACGATGAGGAGGAGGAGGTTGATGAACCACCTGCACCTTTCTCGACAGAATTATTGAAGGTAACACGTGAAGGATCTACGCGTAATTCAGGGATTATCGATAACCACCGCTTCAGAGTACGTATCGATACCAGACGGATCTTTAATGGAAATCGAGACATTAATGATGTACTAGTAGGTGTCATACACAGCGTGATAGAACAGGTAAGACGAGTAGTGACATATCGGGAATATACCCTCCGTGCAGGTTTCCTTTTTACGGATAGGAATGGAGGGCAATTCCATATACGAATTCCTCATGAAATGATATCTCGACCAAATCTGGCGCAGTATTTATCGGATCGCTTTCTAGAACTCTTTCAGTCTGGAGACCAAGCCATGCTGGATGAATTCATTGTAGATGTTCAGATATGTCATAATCCAGAGGGTAATGGTCCAATTGACCCTTCGTCTGTGAACTTTATACATAAAGACGTCAATAAAGTACACTTAGGTATAAATAACAAGAATAGGTCAATAAGAACAAGTGTAGGATGTGGGTTCAGGGCTATAGCTGCCTGCTATAAGCTCCACACTCATGTACCTAAAAAGCCAGACCAAGCTGCACCTAAAATAAAAACTTTTAAGCCTAATGACCTGCATGAAATAGGTAAAGAGATCGCAAATCGTTGCGGTCTGACTTATGAAGTGCCCCTAAAGGCTGAGGATTTTGCAGTAATAGAGGAAACACTAGAGTGTAGGATATTTGTTTTTGCTAAAGATGAGAACGGTAAACTCGAAATAATGTTTAAACCTCACGAACAGAATAGGGACTTACCTCTCTTTGTAATAGGATATGATCCCGAAGAAACCCATTATTATCCTTTTCCAGGAGATTCCATCAAGATAGCTTTAGGTAGTGTAGTTCCTAAGAATATCGCGGGTCCTGTTTTTTGTCATCAATGTTATAGCTTTACTGACCATTTAATTAATCATTTACAAAACGAATGCACTGAATACAGGTGCGGACAATGCTTAACTTATAAATGTAAAGCTTTGCCGGGCGACACATCTACACTTTTACACTGTGATGATTGCAATCGTGACTTCTATAATGAGGCATGTCTTAAATTGCATAAAGACCTCACATGTAAATACCTTAACGTATGTACATTATGTGACAATGAGATAGTAGCTGATAAAGGAGGCACACACCGTCACGATTGCCTGCATATACAGTGTGGGATATGCGGAGAGAAGTACGGAATAGAAGGCGATAATCACCAATGTTTCATGAAAAAAATCAAGGTTCCAACAGATGAAGCTTTAGCCAAGCGTAAGCCAACATACACCTTTTATTACGACATCGAAACCTATAATCATAATAGTCGTGAAGAGGAAGGAGGACGCATAAAAACGGATATGCTTCCATATATTCTAGTGAGCATGCTAGTATGCAGTGCCTGTGGGGAGAAAGAACTAGACAATTCATCGCCGTGTGAGACTTGCGGTACGGCCCGAACTGAAATATTCAAGCTGAATTTGGAAGCAACAGAAGAGTATGAGAAGTGTCCTGTCGATCTATTTCTCAACTATATATTCAGATTTGCTGAAAAACACAGGAAATCAAATATACTAGTTGCGGCTCATAATGGAGGTAAGTTTGACAATCAGTTTGTTTACAGCAAACTGCTTGCCAGGCCTACCGTCCATTCCATATCTTCCAACCCTGTGAAACGTGGAACCAAAATAATAACTATGACCGCTAACCACAATATACAGTTTAAGGACACGTTAATGTTTATGCCCTGCGCCCTGAAAAAACTCCCTAAGTGCATGGGCATTACAGGTGAGCTTTCTAAAGGATTCTTTCCTTACCGTTTTCTTACCCTAGAGAATATAAATTACAAGGGTAAAATTCCGGCTAAGGAGACCTTTGAGACACATCGTATGTCCGACAGTGAAAAGGATGATTTTGAGCGTTGGTACCAAACATTTAACAATAAGGACTACGATATCATGAAGGAGTGTATTTCTTATTGTGAACAAGATGTTAATATTCTTCGTCAATCCTTCGAGAAATTCAGGGGTATCTTCCTTAGGGATCATAAAGTTGATTGCTTACTTGATTGTTCTACCATTGCTGCATTATCGTTCATGATATATAAAATGCACTATATGCCTGAAAATACACTGGCCCATATAGGACGTACTGATGACTCAAACTACTCGTATGATGGTGTGAAATGGCTTACGTTCATGGAGATGTATAGGGGTCAGCGAGTCGAACATGCAAGGAATGGTGGTGAACGCAAGTTTAAAATCAAAAACAGGTATCTAAAGCCTGACGGCTACGTTGAAATTCCAGCTGAAGATTACGTGCCCTTTGACATTAATGAGTTCTTAGCTTCCCGTCAACTCAACGTTAATGAACAAACGATAGAACTGAATAACAGACGACCCCCTCCTCCAACTGGTACAGCCATGAAGAAGATTGTCTTGCTCTTCCACGGCTGTGTATGGCATGGGCATCAAGCATGCAAGAAAGGCTTAGAAAGTCTCCATGGCATGTCAAGTCTTGATAGGTACAGTAAGACCATGAGACAAGAAGCGGATTACAAGGCACAAGGGTATGAAGTAATTAGAATATGGGAATGCGAATGGACGAAAATGAAAAAAGAGTGTGAGGTCACTATTGTAAACACCAACGACGAAACACGAACTGAGAAGCTAGGCCGATACGTCCAATCAATTGGAAATGAACTTGCAAATGAGAAACTAGAGGTAGGTGAAGCCTTGTACGGGGGCCGTACAGAACCCTTCGTCTATTACTTTCCACCGACAGAAGGCGTTCAATTGAAGTACCTAGATTTCACGTCATTGTATCCTTTTGTGCAGAAAACAAAACCCTTTCCAGCCGGCACACCCACGAAACTCGTAGGTAAGGACCTTCCTTCCGTAGAAAAGTTCGTCCAAGAAATGAATACCACTTATTTCGGCCTCTCGTATGTTTCGGTATTACCTCCTAAGAAACTGTACACCCCTGTCCTCCCTGCCCGATATGACAATCGGTTAATATTTTCACTTTGCAGAACATGCAGCGCATCCGGCTATGAAGGCAAATGCAGACACAATGATAACCAACGTATGCTAAAAGGCGTATACTGCAGTCCAGAGTTGGAATTAGCTGTAAAGAAAGGCTATGAGATCAAAAAGATCCATGAAATATGGAAATTTACACCTTCAAATGACATATTCGGTGAATACGTAGAAACATTCTTGAAATGGAAGACTGAGGCTTCGGGGTTACCGGATGGAATAACCGATAAAGACTGTGAAGAATTCCTTCAATACCTGCAAGATTTCAAGGACATCGAGGGCGTAACACTTGATCCAGACAATATTAAAAGTAATCCTGGAATGCGCTATATAGCCAAGCTGCTCCTCAATTCATTATGGGGAAAACTAGCTCAACGTATTCCCAAGAATGAAGACATAGTCTGTACGAGTTACGCCCAGGTCTGGGAATTAATGAAGAGAGCTGATCTTAAGGTTAGAAACATTACGGTAGCGGGTGATAAACATATAGTCGAAGTCACACATACTGACTTCACTAATAAAACAGCAAAGGCCACGAATGTAGCTGTTGCATCCTTTACCACAGCTTATGCTAGGGTAGAATTATATAAACTCCTCGATTCTCTAGGTCAACGTGTACTTTACTGGATAGCTGTGTTTTCACAGCCCGTAAAGGTCAATATATTCCTGATACTGGAAAATTCTTAGGAAACCTGACGGACGAGATAGGACCCGGGGATATAGCTGATAGTTTCGTGTGCACTGGGCCTAAATCCTACGCCATTCGAATAAAGAAGAATGATTCGAGTTTTGCTTACATATTAAAAGCAAAAGGATTAACGTTGAACAAGGACACCGAACACATAATTAATTTCCAAGGTATGGCGAAGATTAACTTTGATAAGATGATTAAGGATGTTGAGAAGACCAAGAACCGTGATTGGATGGTCTTAAACGACGATAATCACTTCTACAATATGATCAAGGATACAGATGTAACAGCATTAGCTGTTACGCAAATGATGAGTGAAGATGGTGAATCTTCACTTCACAAAGATATCCATAATCTAGATGACTCCGATCAACCACATGTAAATAATGATAACCATTACCGTGAAGTGAGGGTTCCTGATATGAAAATGCGTGCTAATAAACTAGGAAATGTTACTTTAATAAATGGCATAAAAAGGTTTCGCCACACGTCAAATAAGCGGAATCTTGTTCTAGGTAGTGCTCGTACTGTATCACAAGGATTTGATGGAACGCTAATTTCAATGTAATGTATAATTATAATATATGTATATATTGCTAAAATAAAATATAATTTCAATGTATAATTATAATATATGTATATATTGCTAAAATAAAATATTTATTTAATGTATAATTATAATATATGTATATATTGCTAAAATAAAATATAATTTCAATGTATAATTATAATATATGTATATTTTGCTAAAATAAAATATTTATTTGTATTACTCTTTCATTAACATTTTTTATTTATTTGTGTTGCCAATTATTGATTTTTATTTTTTATTTATGTGTGTTGCCATTTATTGTTTTTATTTTAACTTTAATTATTTTATGCGTAACATGGCTGTAAAGTCATAGAGTGTGTAATGTATAACGGTCATAAAGATAAAAAACTGTAGGTGTCCTCATAGCGCAGTGTATTAAGCGCATGTACTTCAGGTATTAAGGCATGATGAAGGTATGAAACCTTGACATACATAGGTTCACGTCACCATTAGGGATGTGTAGTTCTCTGGTAATTAGTACTTGAAGGAATCGGAAACCCGGGGTACTCCGGTTGACATACGCTCACATCCAAGCTCGGGCTATGAAGATACCTTTTATTTTGGGTGGATTCGAACCAGCGGTCCAGGCGGGCTGGAACGCGGAAATATTGCGCCTGCGGGCGCCGCGGCGGTGGCCGGGCGGCGGGAACGCAACGGATGACGTGTTCGCACTGCGGTGCTGGGCGGATTCGAAACAACAAGGTTAAGACATCAAAAAAGGGCTAAGCCCCTAATGGAAGATCAAAAAAAATTACCGTGGGCAAAAATTGACCCATGGTCGAAAAAATTTGGGGGGCGTAAAATAGGGGGAAATACGGTACAACGGTTGCTGACGCAATCAGTTATGCAACCCTTCTCGAAGGTTGCCAAAATTAGCTGCCAAAATTAGGGCTGCTAAAAATTACGGCTGCTGTGACTACTGTGGGCCAAAATTGACCCATGGAAGATCAAATCAAGGCCAAAAAGGTCAAGGCCAAAAAGGTCAAGGGCAGGTAAAAAATTGGGCTCAAAAAAGGTCAAGGGCGGTCAAGGTCAAGGTGGTCCAAATATGAGCCGGTGTCCAATATCCCGTACATACTACTGGTGTCAATGGTGATTGGTTTAGGATTAATAGCGGAGTGAGACAGGGTTGTGTTATGTCTCCTTGGTTATTCAATTTGTATGTGGATGGGATTTTGAGAGAATTAGATTTGGGGATGGTTTTAGAATGAAGGAGAATGGAGATGAGTGGAGGGTGCCCTACCTATTATATGCGGATGATTTGGTTGTGTGTGGCGAATCTGAAGAGAGTTTGAGAGGATTGTAGAGAGATTTATGGTAAAAGGAGGGGTTTTATAGTATACTAGATAAGAGTAAGGTTATGGTTGTGAGTGAGGACAGTCCTCGGTGTGAAGTTATGTTAGATGGTGAGCAGCTGGAGCAAGTGTCTGAGTTTAAATATTTAGGGTATGTGTTGGATGAGAAGGGAACGGATGATGCAGAGGTAGTAGGAAAGTTGTGAATAATAGGAATTACAGGAGTTATATAGTTGGTGAAAGGAAAGGACTAAGTCTTGAGTGTGCTAGGGTCTTACATTAGGGTATGTTGTTACCTGTGTTATTGTATGGTAGTGAGACTATGGTCTGGAATAAGAAGTATAGATCTAAAGTTCAATGTGTTCAGATGGACAATCTTAGGGGCGTGCTAGGTGTGAGAAGAATTGATAAAATGAGGAATGAACTTATTAGAGAGTTGTGTGGTGTGAAGAAAGGGGTAAATGAGAGAATAAATGAAAGTATGTTGAGATGGTTTGGTCATGTGGAAAGGATGAATGATAGTCGGTTGGTTAAGCGGATGTATAGTGGGGAGTGTGTTGGGAACCGACCGGCTGGGAGACCGAAGAGAAAGTGGATTGAGTCGGTGAACGAATGTCTGAAGGAGAGAAATGTGAGTTTGGCAGAGGCGAGAATAAAGGTGCATGATAGGAGAGAATGGCGGGGTTTTGTATGGGGGCATGGTTGTGGCCCACCTGGGCTAAGGGATGAACCCCACATTGACGGAATGCCATAGTGAGGGTCCGTCATATCCTGTGAAGTTCTAGGGTGGATTTTCTTGTCTGTGACGAGTTTTCACTAATTAATGGTACAGAGGGGGCGGTAAGGCTGGGCTTTCTTTTCGACATTTGTCATATTCTCCTACTGCTTTTCTTTTCCGATGCT
Organism: Trachelipus rathkii; assembly: GCA_015478945.1. NCBI lineage: Eukaryota > Metazoa > Arthropoda > Malacostraca > Isopoda > Trachelipodidae > Trachelipus > Trachelipus rathkii. The sequence continues at coordinate 29,678 of JABUQX010132351.1, forward strand.
TGTAGCGCACCTTACCCCCAGTCTTGGGGCAAAAAGGAAGATAAAGAAAGAAAGAATATATATATATATATATATATATATATATATATATATATATATATATATATATATATATATATATATATATGTTATATCTAAATATATTTATATTGTTATCTATATATATATATATATTATATATATATATATATATATATATATATATATATATATATATATATATATATATATATATATATATATATATATATATATATATATATATATATATATATATAGAAACGTTATTATTGCTGTGTTTTATTTAAATAGTTTAAGTTTGGTTAACAAACAAATAATGTGGATAATGAAATACCAGTATCATCATGTCACACACATACGCGCAGTAGAAATTCTTCGTGAAGACAGCGCAATTCCCTATGTACCTTATATCCAACAAAGTTTTAAGCAATGACGCTATGAAACCATCTAAACTGGAGGATCATCTGAGAAGATGTCACCCTCATAAAACAGGTAAAGATTTGAAATACTTTCAAACACTTAAAGATAAAATTCAGAAGAGACCCACGGTGGACAGAATGTTCGCTTCGACGTCACAAAGAGACGATGATGGTTTGCGGGCGTCTTACAATATCTCACTACTTTAGCAAAATCCGGAAAACCACATACTATCGGAGAAAAGTTAATTTTGCCAGCCATTGAAGAGTTTTAAAAACTATTTTACACAAACCTGCATCTGATATCATTAAAAGAATTTCTTTAAGCAACAACACAGTTGAAAGACGCATTGATGAAATGAGTTATGATATTGAAAGCTTCTTGTGTAATGATTTGCAAACGACCCATTTCTCTATACAGCTGGACGAGTCAACTTTACCTGGTAATGAAGCATTATTATTGGAATATGTTCGTTTCATTATGGATCAAGAAATCTACGAAGAACTGCTCTTCGCGAGAACTTTGACAACCGACATTAAAGGCGAATCAATATTTGATGTTTTGAAGGATTACTTCATAGAAAAAACAATCCACTTATCAAATATAATATCAGTAACTACAGATGGAGCACTGGTTGGTGCCATCGTGGATTTATGCTATCTAAAACAAAAATGTACCCAGTGTGTTAGCAATACACTGTGTCATCCATCAACAACATTTAGTTGTTAAAAATCTGAATGTTAGTTTGCATGA
>JABUQX010132352.1:0-2500 GCA_015478945.1 Trachelipus rathkii
AAAAAGAGAGAGCATAATTAAAAATTTACGTTTGGGCGTGGGAATATATATAGTATATATAAATAGAAGAGCTTGGTGAAGGCTACTTATTGCCGATGATCGTGCTTCCGCTATTTACTACATTATATGTGTTGACTGGTGATGCGGGTGTGAGCATGTATATATATATAGTAGTATATATGATCATATAGTGGGTAGGGTCTGATGGCAGTATCTCTATATATAATATATATATACTATGTACTATAGTATATATAATATAATATATTATGCCTGATAGTCTATAAAATAGAACATCTTCAGGGAAGGAGAGGCGGTAAATCTTTTTGAAATAGCCAATAAATATCCTCAACGTCATAGATGAATCATACGTCATACCTCTCAAGCCATACCACGGCAAAATTTCAAATGCTAATAAGCATAATAAGGATAGCATAATGCTAATAAGGTGATGTCACCAATTTTAACAATTTAGAAAATAGTTTTTATAGATTCTCTGGATTGTTATAAATTTTTTTTTTAAATAAAAAATAAAATTGTAATATTTAATTTAATATCCGCCTTCCCAGAAAAGAGGCATCTCGGAACAGATTTCTAATCTAATGGTTCGATATCACTGCTTTTAAACTCGGTACTTATTTAAATCGAAAGGAGGGTGGTTGGAACACCTGCTGGGGCTACCCTGGCATTCTGCTTGGGTGTTCCTGGGTGTTACAGGAGCAACAAACCAAAGTCAAGAAACGGCCGAAATGGTGACACATGCTGTGTTGCGACAAATTTGATGCAAATAATAAGAAATAAAAATTTCACTCGGCCAAGGAATCGAACCATCACCAACAGCGTCGCCGTTAGACAATGTCACATGTATATATGCTCAACTAGTCCGATCCACCTTTCCAGAAAAAGAAGACATATCAGAACAAATTTTCTAATCTCCTGCTTCGGTATCACTGCTTTGGAACTTAGTTACTGTATTTAAATCGACAGGAGGGTGGCTTGGAACACCTGCTGGGGCTAAATGGCATTCTGCTTGGGTGCTCCTGGGTTAACAGGAGTAATCGCAACCAAAGTCGAAGATACGGCCGAAATGGGCACAACATGCCTGTTACGACAAATTTGCAATAATAAGACGAAAGAAAAAAATTCACTCGCGCCAGGACTCGAACCACATGCGAGAACAGCGTCGCCGTTTAGTCCAATGTACACTGGAAGCTCTACCACTAGCTCGATGCTCGCCTTTCCAGAAAAAGAAGGCATTAATCGGATCTTTTTTGTACATTTTACGGCTCCAGAGCTATCACTGCTTTTGAAAACTCGATACTTTTTAAAATCGAACAGGAGGGGTGGTTCGGAACAGACGTCTGCTGTGGCGTACATGGGCATGCTACTTGTTTTGCATAATTTATTTTCTATTATCAAACAAACCCAATTCAAGAACATCCCAAATGGGCAATAGTATGATTTCGTGCGGCAATTTGCTCAATAATACAGACGAATATAATTTCACTCGCGCCAGACTCGAACCATTATCGACAAAAGCGTCGCCGTTAGACATGTACAGGAAGCTCTGTCAGCTGGATACCAGAAAAGATGGGCATCTCGACGCAATTTTTCTTATACAGATTGCTCGGAAATCATCTGTTTTATTAAACTAGTATTTCTTTTAATGGACAGGAGGGTGTTGGAGACACCTGCTGGGGGCTTACATGGCATTCTGCTAATTTAATCCTGGGTAACAAGAAGCAACCAATCAAAAGTCAAAAGAACGCCGAAATGGGCACAAAATGCTTGTTGCAACAAATTTGTAAAAATACGACAAAGAGAAAAATTTTTCACTCGCGCCAGGATGCGAAACCATCCGACAACAGCGTCGGGCGCGGTTAGACAATGTCCCAGGAAGCTCTACTCACTAGTTTTCGATCCGCCTTCCCAGAAAAAGAAGGCATAATCGGAACGAAGTTTTCTAATCTTCTGCGCTCCGAATATACCACTGCTTTGAAACTCGTTGTGAGCACAAGTTAATTCGATTTATATGATCGACATGCGCGCAGATTATGCATCTAGAGCTACGAGCGAGCACCGTGTCTCTATGATGATGGGGTACTGGCCTTCTGCTTGGGTGCTCTTGGGTTACAGGAGCAACCAACCAAAAGTCAAGCCACGCCGACATGGGCACAACAATAGTTGGTAAGGAAAAGAAATAATAGAAGAATAAAAATTTCAAACTCGCGCCAGGACTCGAACCATCGAGAACAGCGTCGCCGTTAGACAATGTGCAGTAGGCTCTACGCCTGTTCCGATCCACCGGATCCGCCTTCCCAGAAAAAAAGGCATCTCGGAACAGTTTTCTAATCTCCTGCTTCGATATCACTCCTTTGAAACTCGATAATTATTTAAATCCATGGAAAGGTGCTTGGAACAACCAATATATATATATATATAATATATATAGTTATATATTATATATATATATATATATATAATCATATAATATATATAT